>JBBPBX010108055.1:0-11211 GCA_038048925.1 Garcialebias charrua
GGGATGTGGAGGGATTGTTTTACAGGTTTCCTACAACAGCAGGAGTTAGGTTACCGTAATAAGCCTACCGTATTGTCCGCCAAACTCGTCGCACTACTATAAGTCGCATCAGCCCAAATATGTCTAAAAAAGTGAGAAAATCCATATATATGTCTCATGGAAGCCACCTATTATTCTACACCCAATAATTGTTTGTTTATTTATTTACAGGTAGTCCCCGACTTACGAACGAGTTCCGTACCTACGAGCCGTTCGTAACACGAAAATGACGTAAGTCGGATCACATACAAAAAAATATATATATATTTTTTAATAAATAAATAAATGTACAGTACTGTACAGTTACCAAGCACTTAGCCTATCCTAACACAGTTTTTAAAGATGAAGGAGTGAGTTGAATTGTCTCCCTTTCACATAAAGGGAGCTAGCTCCCTTTATGTGAATGGAGCCTGCTAGGGAGGAGGGAGACAATTCAACTCACTCCTTAACTGTGTTAGAATAGGCTAAGTGCTTGGTAACTACAGTACTGTACATTTATTTATTTATTTATTTAAAAAAAATTAAATGAGATGCGTGACGTAAGTACGAAACGTCGTAAGTCGAGGACTACCTGTATTGGGAACTGCCATTGCAATGCATAGTAGAGCAGTCCATTTATGCACTGCTCCATGCAAATGCATTTAAGCCACTACAGATGCACGATATTGGATTTTTGGCAGATATGCTGATATCTTAAAACTTATTCAGCCAATAACCGATACAGATATTTTTAAACACGTTCTTTTGTCAGAACATATCCCTCTTATTTAGGCTTATTTGCTACAAAAATTGTGTAACAGCTGTAAGAGCTGGTGACATATATTCAGTAACAGCCATATGATATGGTAAATGGTAAATGGAGCTTATTTATATAGCGCTTTCCAGCCCCATATGAGGGTTCCCAAAGCACTTTACAATACCAACCATCCACCCATTCATACACACATTCATACACCGGTAGCGGCAGTCTGCCATGCAAGGCGCCATCCAGTCCTACCGGGAGCAACTCGGGGTTTAGTATCTTGCCCAGGGACACAACGACACATGGTGTGGGGAACTGGGATTCGAACCTCCAACTTTCTGATCGGGGGACGACTGCCATTACCACTACGCTACGGCCGCCCCCATAGCACTTTAACTTACTGTATATTAAATGAAAAATTAACTGTTATTTATTAGCATATAGTCACCTGCAATGCGGTCTCACTTGTGAGGGCGTGTTCCGGGTTCCAAGCTGCATTGTGGGATCCTCTGCACTCCTGTGCATGAAGGACAGCCTTTTTAAGCTGTGTTTTTGTCTATCCATTGTGCTGTAAGACTAATCATGCTAACGGGGCTAACACGACGTCCAAATGTCTGTGGTAAAACTCCCCCAGCAAGACGCGCTATCGGCTATTAGCTTCTCAACGTCGTCGGACATTATGGTTGTAACTCGGGTAACGTTACGTCTGAAAAATACCTCTGACTGCAGACGATGTTGATAGGTGTTTACACCTGAACCTTTAACAAATTAATTCACACAAAACAACAGCATGAGATTTTTGACACTTTGCAAAGAGGGAAATTCACCCTGACTACCGTATTATTCGGACTATAGGTCGCACCCGAGTATAGGTCGCATTGTCCAATTCTTGCCAAAGAATTGGAAAAATCCATATATAGGTCGCACCTGAGTATAGGTCGCACCTACGTCAAAATGTGGACCGTGTTTAGCTCTGCTGCAAATGTCTGCCACAGGAGCGCACAGCAAGGCTTTTAAGAAGATTAACACTTAAAAACAATTAATTGTTTGATAAAAAATTATAGCAAATATGTGTCTGAGCTGAACTTTTCTTTAATAAATGAATAATTTTAGCAGGATAAACACCTAAAAAAATATATTTGTTAGCTGACATTATTGTAAGAGTGTGTCTCAGTTTAATTTTTGTTAATAAATGATTACAAATCAGCTTATTTTATAAAAAAGCCATATACTGTATAGGTTGCACCTGACTATAGGTCGCAGGCCATGAAAAAATGATAAAAAGTCGCGACCTATAGTCCGGAAAACATGGTAGATCAGGATGAACTCCGACTTCCTAAGGTTTTGGTTCGTCTTTTATTCAAGTGAGTGACACAGAACACAATAATCAGCAAGGTCAAAAACCGTTTCATTACATCTTCTCAGGCCTCTCAGGCGATAAACTGGAGCCGAACATTTTGTTTTTAGTCTGTTCTGGGAAACCTAATGTTTATCTTAAAGGCATGACAGGTTTTGATAATCATGCAGCTTTGTGCACCCAGTAAAAACAGGAACGAGGTCAGGTCACAATAACCCCTGTGAAACTCAGAACACTTGATGAACTAGAAAAGTCGAGTTTAAAATGATAAAATGTAAGAAATTTAAAACAAAGACTTTTGAATACCTCTAACAATGTAGCGAGGCTCATTGTAGTCCACAAATCTTCGGAATCCGACATCCTCACACAACGAAAAATAAAACTTCCACACCGCCGACATTTTGAATTTTTCCTCTCCGCCGTGAGATCGGGTGACGTTATCACGCTGCGTTGCCGCGGCAACGCCATCACGTTGTGCTGCAATGTCATCACGGTGTGCTGCCATTGCAGCAAAAACAGCGCCTCTTATATTGGCGAGTTATTTTCTTTTTTTTAAATTCTTTTTTTAATAGACATTTATACATATATTTAACATAATTAACATTTAGCACTTCAATTATTTGTAAATTATTTATTTAAATGTGCTGCTGTTTATAATGATGCTTTTCTACTACATTAGGGCTTAGTGTATTACTAGCTGATGTCTCTCTTAGTTAATCCTAGATGTTATTATTGTTTTTCTCTTGCATTTGTTGTTGTTGGATGTAACTGGGACCCTGTGTACATAATCTCGTTTTCAACACATGTACTACATGCGGTGCAAATGACAATAAATTCTCTCTGACTCTGACTCTGACAATAGAAATAAAGAAACAAAAAAATAATAAATAAATCAAAACTAATAAAAAAATAAAAAACAAACAAAGGAAACAAAACAAATAAAAATAAAATAAAAAACCTTAATACAGGTAGTCCCCGATTTACGAGCGGGTTCCGTTACAACGAGGCGCTCGTAAACCGGAAATCTCGTAATTTGGAACGGCCGCCACGTGTCTCGTAAGTCCGGAATTTCGCTCGTAAATTGGAACGGTTTTGCTAGCGCGACTACGAACACTCGTTTTTCATCGAAAAACTGCTTATGAGTGCATAAAAATGATCGGAAACGTGTGTCCACATGTTTAGCTAACGAACTGTGGTGAAAAAACACAGAAAAACTCAGTATTTTTTGCGTTTTTTCAAAAAATTTGCCAGCTCGTAAGTCCGGAACCTCGTAGATCAGAGCGCTCGTAAATCGGGGACTACCTGTATAAAAGGAGTGAAAGTGGTTTTTTGTTACAATCATTCAGAAATTACTAGGTCTATATCTGGTCTACATGATTTTATATAAACCATCCATTTCTTCTAGCGTAGAATAAATCGGTCCTTTTCATCGTTTACTTCTGCAGTTATTCTCTCCATCCTGTATATGTCCATTGTAATGTCCATCCATATGTTCACTGTTGGGCTCTCCAGTGAAAGCCAATGTTTCGTGATGGCTTTTTTGCACGCCACTAATAAAATATTAATTAGGTATTTGTCCATCTTTGAGCATCCTTCAGGCATGAGTCCAAAAAACAAAACTTTACTTTCTAAAGGCAGTTGACATCCAATAATATCTTGTATTGCTTTATGTATCTCCCTCCAATAGGTTCTAATTACTTGACAGTCCCAAAAAATATGATAATGATTTCCAATGTTATTTCCACAATTTCTCCAACAAGCTGGAGAATTACCTTTATAGTGGGATTTTTGGTAGGGTGTAATGAAATATCTTATCAAACTTT
The DNA here is from genome assembly GCA_038048925.1 of Garcialebias charrua. NCBI lineage: Eukaryota > Metazoa > Chordata > Actinopteri > Cyprinodontiformes > Rivulidae > Garcialebias > Garcialebias charrua. The sequence goes on from JBBPBX010108055.1 coordinate 3,962, forward strand.
TCCACCCAAATTCCCTCCATCTCAATGAGCTGCTACATTTCCACTGATACTCCCAAATTGTTCTCCACTCTTCCTCTGTTATATATATTTCTCCCTCCATTTCCCATTTTGTTTTGACATATAACGTTGAATGTGCTTTCATATTTACAAGTCCTTTGTAAAGACCTGAGATAATGCCTCTCTGTTTGTTTGAGTCATATGCCTCTTTAAACTGGCCCAACAGCGGTTTGCTCAATTCTGATATTTTTTTATTTTATCATTGACAAAATGTCTTACCTGTAGATAACGAAAAAAATCATGTGCTTCTAACAAGTATTTTTCCTTAATCCATTCAAAACTTTGTAGTGTGTTGTCTTTTATCATCTTACACACAGCTGTTAATCCTTTCTGTGTCCATTCCTTGAATCTATTGTCCAATTTATTTGGAGTAAATTGTGTATCATATGCACACCACTTTAAAATTACTAGATCATCTTCTAATTTGTATGTTGTTATTACATTTTTCCACGTTTTCAGAGTCAGCTTGATCCAAGGGTTATCTATATTTTTTATAGCATTTTGTAGGTCACTGTCTGCTATGAGTGCTTGTAAGGGGGTGGAGGTCAGGGCCTCTTCGATGTTCTTCCATTGAGCTTTATATGAAGGATTGCACCAACAGATCATAGGCCTCAGCTGTGCTGCCCAGTAGTAATCTCTAAGGGAAGGAAGGCCCCATCCCCCTTTATCTTTTGCCAATTGTAATGTTTTTAATCTAATCCTGGGTCTTTTTCCTTGCCATATGTATCTAGACAGGATTTTGTCCCATTCATTAAATTGTGATTGGTTTATTTCAATTGGTAGAGTCTGGAATAAATACAATAACTTTGGCAAAATACTCATTTTAATTGAGTCTATTCTTGAGCTGAAACTTAAATATGGGGTAAGATTCCATCTAGCTATATCATCTTTAATTTTATTTTGTATTGGTGAGTAATTATGTTTTACTAGATCTGTTAGGTCCTTTGGAATTATTATTCCTAGGTATTTAATACATTATAGTCTGTTTGCCATGATGGATCATATTTTTTCTTGATTTCTTCTGGAGGACTGTAATTGTATTTAATTAGTCGAGTTTTACTTATATTTATTTTGTATCCTGATAAGACACCAAAGCGTTCAAACGACTGCATTAGTTTAGGTAGAGAGCTTGTTGGTTGTCCCAGAAAAATTAAAATCATCTGCATAACAGGCTAATTTGTGTTCTTTCCCATGTACAGTGATACCCCTTATTTCATTGTTTTGTCTTATATATTGAGTGAGTGGTTCTAGGTATAATGCAAATAACAGTGGTGAACATGCACAGCCCTGCCTTGTACCTCATTCCAAAACAAAGCTATTTGATAAGCATCCATTAATTTTTATTCTAGCAGTTGGTTTTTCATATAGTGCCTGTATGGTTTTAATTGTTTCATTCATGCCAAATCTACGTAGAACTTGATAGAGGAAACTCCAATTCACAGAGTCAAACGCCTTTTCTGCATCAATACTGATTACCATCGCTGCTCTTTTTTCTTTTTGAATATGATTTATAATGTGTAGTGTCCGTCGTATATTATCTTGTGTTTGACGTTCTCGTATAAAGCCAGTCTGGTCATTATGTATCAAGTTTGGTAAAAACTTGTCTAATCTTCTGGCCAGGATGGAAGTAAATAATCTATAATCTATGTTGAGAACTGATATTGGTCTATATGATCCACAGTCTAATTTGTCTTTGTTTTCTTTAGGGATGGCAGAAATCACTGCTTCCTTCCAGCTGGGCGGTGTTTCCCATTTATTCAATGCCCAATTCAATGTAGGAAGCATCACTGGTATTAACTCTTCTTTTAATTCCTTATACCATTCTGCTGTGTAGCCATCAGATCCTGGTGATTTATTTAACTTAAGTCTACTAATGGCTTCTTTTAACTCCTTTTCTGTTATGTCCTCAACCATTTTCTTATTTTGTTCTTCATTTAATGTAGGTAATTCGAGAGAGTCCAAAAAGTTTTGTATTTCCGCCATGCTACCTCCTCCCCTTTTAGAATAAAGCTTCTTATAAAATGTTTCAAATGCAGTCTGGATTTCATTTAATCTGTTTTTTATTATATTCGTATCTGAATCTCTATTTTGTGGATTGTGTTCTGAGCTATTTTCTTTTTAAGTTTCCAAGCAAGAACCTTCATTGATCTGGATCCACCTTCATAGTATCTTTGTTTGAGAAATAACAGTTTATCCTTTATTTTGTGTGTAGTTAACTCATTAGTTTCGTTCCTTGTTTTTGTAATTTCATTCCATATAACCTTATCTGTTGTTATTTTGTGTTTTTCCTCTAATTCTCCTAATTGTTTCTGTAGTTCTTCTAATTTATTATTTCTCATTTTTTTCTTATATGAGGATATAGCTATAATTTTTCCTCTCAGGACAGCCTTTAGAGCGTCCCATAAAATAGGAGGCGATACATCGCCTTTATCATTTATTTCCAGGTAAAGTTGGATTTCTCTTATAATCTGTTTCTTAATGTGAGAATCTTTAAGTAGGCTTGAATTTGGTTTCCAGTTTTTTATTTTCTGTTGTAATTTTAGATCAATGGATAGGTACACTGGGGCATGACCACTATTCTGGATCCAAGAAACCGGTAAGTAACTGTGAATATTCTATTTTAGTCGCAATTACTTTTAGCCTACTACTGTACTATATTTCAAGAAACATTTAAATTAAATTTAAAATAAACATTTCTTTATTGAAAATTTCAATCAAGAAATGTTTATTTTAAATTTAATTTAAATGTTTTTTTAAATTGCATGTAAATAAAGAAATGCATTTCAATTTGAAATGCATTTCTTTATTTACATGCAATTTAAAAAACTTTTAATGTATACAAAACACAATGATTGACCCATCTTTCTTTGTTTATGCAAAACAAGGTACAAGAATCACTACTTCTCAGCAGAGGGGGGGACCAGATGCACACCTGCTGCAGGAACATTCTCTGAAGTGGGACCTCCTGACATCGATGAATCTGCAGCAAAAAGGTGTAGTCTACTGTTTGCAGTTCAAGATGAAATCTTAAAGGAGAACATTGAAAAGGAGCAACAGCTGGCCAGCCCTTCAGCTATGCAGGTACAGAACTACCTATCGGAGGTTCCTGTTGAAAGGAGCCAGGACCCATTGGTCTACTGGAGGATCAATGAAAATTGTTTCCCTCATCTTGCTCTACTTGCCCGAACCTATCTCTCTGCCCCATGCACAAGCATTGAAAGTGAGCGCCTGTTTAGCTTGGCTGGACATGTAGTAGATGAGAAAAGAAGTCGCCTGTCTGGTGACAAAGCAGAAATGCTTTTGTTCATCAAGAAAAACCTGCCACTAATGAAAAAATGACTGGAATAAGTCTGTGAGGACAAACTTACCTGTGCGAGTGTTATTTCTTATTACCCACTGACTTGAAAATGTTACACATGCTGCATTATCTTTTTTTTTTTATGAAAATAAAAATTAATTTAAAATGTAACAAGTGAAAGAGTAAAATGAACTGATTTTTTTATGGTTACACTTTGTTTACAATAAAGTAAGATTGGAAAATTTAAGGTACATTTTGACCTTTTCACACCTGAAAATCGGTATCGGCCAAAATCGGAATCGGCAGGTCAGACTTTCTAAAAATCGGTGATTGGTGATCGGCCAGAAAATTGAAATCGGTGCACCCCTATTCACAATTGCTTCCTAGATGTGGAAAATGGATTTAAAATTCATTCATTTCTAAATTTTGATGGGTTTGATGCATTTTTAACATGCAGGAAAATGTTTTAACAAAACTGTTTTTTTTAATGTCCAGAGGACCAGACTTAGCTTTTTTAGATTTTTCTACCTGGATTATTGAGCATGCATCAGGGTATTTAACAAAACAGTTTTTTACTAAATGTTTTAAAACGTGCAATCACTGATCAGTTTTTTAATGTGTAATGCACTTAAATGTTAAACTGAGTAAAAGTGTAAAAGGACAATTAATTTAATGTAAATATTTTTATAATTTATTTATTCTTTGCACTAATACAAAGAAAAAAAGTGGACTTTTGGAATGAGTATACTGGTCTGGCCCCCTTGAGATCAGATTAAGTTGTATGCGGCCCCCAGATCAAAATGAGTTTGACACCCCTAAAGGATGACAGAGGCTGTGTCTCAATTCAGGGGCTGCATCCTCATGAGGACCCAGCCTAGCTGGGCCGAGTAGGCCACGCACTCACAAGACCAGGTGGGCTGAGCGAAACTGCTGAAATGGGACGGTCTAGCCTTCCGGAGAGCCGGTGCTGTGCGAATTTCTGTTCCCCCCTGAGAATCTGTTCCCCCTGTGTCGGGATCCGACCGTGAGGCGCATCTGAGTTCTCTGTGAAACGAGTCCACACTATCGTGTCACGGTTATAGCTCATTTTAATCGACAGCTCCTGGTGATAAATAAATATAAAACCTCCACTAAATAAATAAACCTGTTCTTGTGTGGGGTGTAGACTACTGTACAGGTTTTTTATTTATTTATCTCCGACAGAATCTAGTCTGACAAATACAAAGTATCAGCCACCAACACATCATATATAGCCTATTTATAATTTTTATTACTAATATGAAGGCTGGAAGCAGCTGATAGAGGACAAGAAAACTTCCTGCAAAGATAAGTGTAGGCTTTGTGGTAGGCTAAATCTCATTCAAATTAAAAATATGACTGGAGAAAAATTATTTCTAGCTGCTATTTTTTGATAGTTAATGTCTGGGTTTTTGTTGTTGTTGTTTTTTCATTATTTGAGAGAAAGGGTGCGCGCTCCCGACACAGGGGGAACAGATTTTCACGGGGGAACAGAAATTCGCACAGCACCGGCATTGAAGTGGGTGGGGCGTTCTCTTGAAGTGGGTGGGAAGTTCTTGTGTGCGCGCTTTGTGTGTGTGGAAAGAGAAGGGACGCCGCTAAAATATATTAGTTAGCTGAATACATGTATATATATTAGTGTTTCTGAGTTTACTGTTTGTTAAGGACTGATTATACCATACCATACCATTTTATTTATAAAGCACTTTAAACAGGAACAAGTCCACACCAAAGTGCTGGACAAACAAACACGCAACAGGCAACACAGACAATGAAGTACAACACGAAAAACATAAAAACATTGCAGATCATAAATCAAACGATCCAATACAAATCAGCTGGCATTGAAAGCGATGGAGTAGTAGTGAGTTTTTAACCGGGATTTGAAAACCGAGAGGGAGGGGGCCTGTTTGATGAGCAGCGGTAACTCGTTCCAGAGTCTTGGGCCTGCTACAGAGAACGCCCTGTCACCCCTGCGCTTAAGGCGAGTTTCTGGAACTATTAAGAGTACCTGATCCTCTGACCTCAAAGCACGTGGAGGGACATATGGGTGTATCAGATCCGAGAGATAGGCGGGGGCGAGACTGTTCAGCGATTTGTAGACATACATGAGAATTTTGAATTGGATTCGAAGATGAACCGGTAGCCAGTGAAGGGAGGCCAAGACTGGTGTAATGTGCTCTCTTTTGCGTGTGCTGGTTAAAAATCGGGCAGCTGCGTTCTGAACCAGTTGTAATCGTGCAATGGTGGCTTGACTGACGCCAAACAGAAGTGAATTGCAGTAATCAAGCCTAGATGTAATGAATGCGTGAATCACTGTCTCCAGGTGCTTTTTGGATAATATGGGCTTCAGCTTAGACAGACGCCTCAGCTGGAAAAAACAGGATTTGACGATCATGTTTACATGACTGTTGAGTTTCATGGAAGGATCCATTATCACTCCCAGATTTTTGACTTTTTGTTTTTCGGATAGGGGTAGAGCAGACAGGTCAATGCAGTGGTTTGAGGTTGTGTCATTGGGAAGGAACAATATGGCTTCAGACTTCTTATCATTGAAGCTTAAGAAATTTAAAGCCATCCAGTCCCTGATGTCAGCCAGGCAGTCGAGCAGAGGTTGAATAGAGCCTGTACCATTTTGTCTTAGGGGGAAGTAGATTTGACAGTCATCAGCGTAGAAGTGGAAAGGTATATTGTGTTTCCGGAAAATAGCACCGAGTGGCAGCAGGTATAAGGAGAACAAGAGAGGACCCAGGATGGACCCCTGCGGAACCCCCCATTTAAGAGCCGCCACTGCAGAAGTAAAATCATTGATGGACACACAAAAAGACCTGTCAGAGAGGTAGGATCTGAACCAGTTTAGGGCTGATCCTGAGATGCCCACCCACTGCTCCAACCTAGCAATGAGGATCTCATGGTCGATGGTGTCAAAAGCGGATGTGAGGTCCAATAGGACAAGCAGCACAGAGTCACCAGTATCTGTGGATAGAAAGATGTCGTTAAAAACCTTCAGTAGGGCAGTCTCAGTGCTGTGGAGGGATTTGAAGCCAGACTGGAATAGCTCGGGGATAGCGTGATCCTCCAGGAAGCACTTTAGTTGGGACTCAACTATTTTCTCTAGAAGTTTAGAAACAAATGGGAGTCTGGAGACAGGCCTGAAATTGGATAATACTGACGGGTCGAGGTTTGGTTTTTTCAGGAGGGGTTGAACAGCAGCATGTTTTAATGATTTTGGCACCACACCCGAGGATAGACTGCTATTTACAATCGAGAGAATGGAGGGACCTAGAGTGTGAAAAACCTCCTTTAGAAGCCGAGGGGGGACCACATCGAAGGGGGAGCCAGATGGTTTCAGGCTGCACATGACCTGCTCTAGAGAGGACAGAGAGACTGGTTCAAAATGTTCAAACACTGATTATAAATCAGCTTATAAAGGGCGATCTGTTAAAACCCAGAGTGGACCTACAAAATGCAAGTTGTCCAGTAGCACAGTTGGTTAATCAACTTGCGATTGGTGCAGAGATACTTTTCTCGAAGCTGGTTCGAATCTCACTCGGTACGGTTAAAACTTATTTTACGTTTGTCTTTTATTGGATAAAAAAATGAGGACTGAGATTAAAAGGAAGGAGTTTGTGAAACTCCTTCTTTTTTTTATCCAATAAAAGACAAACGTAAAATAAGTTTTAACCGTACCGAGTGAGATTCGAACCAGCTTCGAGAAAAGTATCTCTGCACCAATCGCAAGTTGATTAACCAACTGTGCTACTGGACAACTTGCATTTTGTAGGTCCACTCTGGGTTTTAAAAGATTGCCCCTCAGAAAATCCTTGCTACGCACGTGTAAAATACTGTAATCTGATTTGTAATCAGTTCTTCAAAA
>JBBPBX010108057.1:0-11211 GCA_038048925.1 Garcialebias charrua
TCCCCTGCCTCCATCCTCTCTGTTGTGGCCATGCTGGAGCACATGTCCCGTCGCTCTCGCTCCATGCTCTCCCTGACTTTAACCACGCTGGCTCTGACCCTCTCCATCCTGGCCCTCTGTACCTCGTACTGGTGTGAGGGAACGCACAAGGTGGTCAAGCCCCTCTGCCTGTCACCCGTCAAAATGAAGAACTGTGGCGAGAACAACAGCGAGCCTTACACCACAGGTACAGAAAATCAATCTGAAACATGCCTTTTGTGCAACTTCGTGTTGTTTTTATTTTATTCTTCATTCAACCACACTGCAGTTATGCTCTGGGAAACAGAAACGTGTGTTCAACGTGTATTACCGGTATGTGTCTGTGCCTCTCTCTAAGGATTGTCTCTTTCTGGTGATTCATCCAAAACCTCAAAAAGACTCAGGATGCAAGGACGTTTTGATCAAAGGGTCATAGTAGTCAGAGCTCCAATGAAGAGAGGGCAGCAAGCAGGAAACAGACATCGTTCATGACTGTGATGCAGACTGCATTTACTTTATTTGACTTTACTAAAACCAACCAAAAAGACTCCACTACAAAAAGAAATGTTCAAAATTTGCCATTTTTTGCCATTTACATACTTATTCTAATATTTTATTTCCCTATATCAACATATTACAATACAGTATGTTTTTTAGCATAGTTACAAATCCATTCACATGAACTTTATTTGAAATGTATCAGGAAATGGCAGTCAGATGTATAAAATTAAGAATTTCAAGCTTTAACTTCTACTCAATTAGAGGTTGTTGTTGTGAGTTGGTTTCTGAAAGCATGAATCTTTAAAACAATTGTTTTTTATGTGAAGTTCTATGGAAAGGATATAAACAGTATTTTACATGCAGTAAATGGCTCTTTGAATGACCTCAATTTGTAGAAACAGTTTAATTCTGATCAAGTCAATGAGCTAACGGCTAATCTTTTGGCTTTTCCCTCTTCAGGAGTCGCCACAGCGAATCATCATCCTCCATCTCACTCTGTCCTCTGTATCCTCTGTCCTCACTCCAACTCCATGTCCTCTCTAACTGCATCCATATATCGAAAGTTACGAATGTAACTACGGTTCTATGAATCCCGGATGACCGCCAGAGGGCGGTGCTGAAAGCACTGAATATTCCCTTCGCGCATGCGCTGTTTGAGTAATTATATCAACGACGTCACACAGGTGTGACCGGATAAGCAATCAAGAGGCTATATAGCCTAGCGTTATCCGTTAATTCAGTCCTACAGAATCTTCTCGCATAAAGCAAGGATTCTGAGTGACAGAGAAGCTCTGGCGGTCATCCGTGATTCATAGAACCGGCGGTCATCCGTGATTCATAGAACCGTAGTTACATTTGTAACTTTCGTTCTATTTCATCCCTACTGACTGCCAGAGGGCGGTGCTGAAAGCACTGAATGACTAATATCAACAATGTCACAAGGAATCCTGAGCACATACCTCACTGAGGAAGCCCAGAGGACCCTTGCAGAAGATAAGGGGTGACCACGTTAACTCTGTAGAATCTGGTGAACATGCTTGGGGAAGCCCATGATGCAGCAGTACATATTGCTTCCAGTGAGACCCCTCTCAGGACAGCCCAGGAAGCGGAGACGCTCCTGGTAGAGTGTGCCTTCACACCGACTGGCAAGGGGTGGTGTCCTGCTGCGTAGGCGTGGCAGATGACGTCCACGATCCAGTGGGAGAGGCGCTGCTTGGAAAGAGGGTAGCCCAGTCTAGGGCCCCCGTAACACACAAACAGCTGGTCTGAGTACCGTACAGCGGCAGTAGCTGCAACGTATTTCTCCAGTGCCCTCACTGGGCACAGCAATCCAGATCCCTCGCCAGGCGTAGGTTGAAAACGTGCCAGCCTTGGTTACGGTGAGAGTGGGATAAGAACTTTGGTACAAAAGCAATGTTTGGCCACAAGGTAACACCAGAGCCCTCAGGGCCCCAGCTGAGACATGAGGGGCTGACTGAAAAGCATGCAACTCACCAACCTTCTTTGCTGAGGCCATAGCCAGCAGAAAAGCCGTCTTGCATGAAAGCCACTTCAGGTCTACTTGCGTCAAGGGCTCGAACGGAGGGTGGCACAGAGCTTCGAGAATCAAGGGCAGGTCCCAACTTGGTGCTCGAGTAACTTTCGGCGGGTGCAAACTACGGGCACCATGTAGAAAGAGAGAGACTATATTATGACTGCCCACCTTACGGTCATTGATGCCGGCATGATTAGCTGATAATGCTGCTACATAGACCTGAAGCGTCGAAGGAGAGCGACCCTTACCAAGGAGAGACCGGAGAAACTCCAGAATGGTGGGTACTGCACAGGAAACTGGATCTTCACTGTGATCAGAACACCATTGTGAAAACAGATGCCACCTGTTTTCGTATTGCTGACGATAGAAGGTGCCCTGGCGCCCAAGATGGTGCATCCGACTGGGCTCGAAACTCCAGTCAGCTACTGTCCTGGCCCTGCAGCGGCTACATACACAGCCGAAGACGTTGAGGATTGGGGTGCCATAGCAACCCCCCCAGCTAAGACAGCAAGTCCCTCCTGGTCGGAAGACGCCACGGAACGTCCTGACATAAACTCCGTAGTAGTGGGAACCATAGTCGTGCTGGCTAATATGGGACCACCAATAGCATTCTGTGGCCCTCCGCTAGGACTCTGTGAAAGGTTGGCCAAATCAGAGAAAGGGGTGGAAAGGCATAAAGAAAGACCCTTGGCCAAGAGTGAGCCAGCGCGTCCCGGCCCAGCGCACCAGACGCTCCCGTATGGGAGTACCATAGGGGAAACTGGGTTGACTCCTCTGTATCAAACAGGTCCACCTCCGCTTGACCAAAACGGTCCCAGATCATCCGCACTACATTGCTGTGGAAGGACCACTCTCCCGGAACAGACCCTTGGCGGGAGAGAAAATCTGCAACCTGATTGTGTCGCCCTGGTAAGTATGTTGCCCGCAGGGTGGACGACAAGTGGAGGCCCATTCCAAGAGCACCCTGGACACACTGAGAAGCTGTATTGATCTGGTGCCCCCTTGGTGGTTGATGTGGTAGACAACAGAGGTGTTGTCTGACCGAACGAGAACATGCCTCCCTTCTAGGTGGGGCATTAATTTCTTGAGCGTCAGATGCATTGCACGCAGCTCCAGCACTTTTATATGCCTGGAGCGGTCCCTTTGGCCCCAGCGGCCCTGAACCACTCTGTGTTACCACATAGCGCCACATCCTGTGGAGCTGGCATCTGTCATGACCACTTCCCTGCGATACACCCACCCCCAGGGACACCCCTGGACAAATAAGCTTTGTCCCTCCATGGAGTCAGGGCACGAAGACATGGCCATGTCACTGCAAGTTTGTGATGCCTGTGCAACCTGGTATCTAGGCAAAAGCTGTTGAGCCACCTTTGCAAGGGGGAAGAGATAGCAGGCCTAAGGGTACCACCCGAGTGACTGAGGTCAGTTTGCCTAGTAGCCGTAAGAAGGTAACGTAGGGGAGTTGCCTACCCAGCTGGAACCGACTGACCAACTGGAGTATGTCACCCACCCTTTGAACGGATGGGCGAGCAGTCATGGAGGGTGAGTCTAGAACCACTCCAAGAAAGGTGATAGTCTGCGAAGGAAGCAGGCAGTTTTTCTCTGTATTGACATTGAGGCCCAACTGGGACACAAGAGAAAGCAAGCGATTTGTGTTGCGAATGGCACAGGCCCGAGACGGGACTCAAAGAAGCCAATTGTCTAGGTACGGCAGAACCTTCATGCCATAGGCCTGCAGGGGAGAGAGGGCTGCCTTCACACACCGAGTGAACACCCTCGGGGAAAGAGAGACTCCAAATGGGAGTACCCGGAACTGCCAGTGGCGACCCCGATAAGCAAACCTGAGAAAGCGGCGATGTTCCGTCGCAATAGGCACATGAAAATAAGCATCCTTCAGGTCTATAGACGTGAACCATTCTACCTCTGTGACCGCTTGAAGGACCTCTACTGTCGTGAGCATGTGGAAGGGCATTACCTTTAAATATTGGTTGAGTCCCCTCAGATCCAAGATGGGGCGAAAGCCGCCCGTCTTCTTTTGTACAAGGAAGTAAGTTGAATAAAAGCCTCTGGGTTGTCACAGAGGGTCCACTGCCTTGATTGCACCCTTGGCCAAGAGGATGGAAAGCTCCTGGTCTAGTGCTCAGGCTTTCACTGGGTCGGTGTGAGATGTGAGGCCACCATCGGAACTGTAGCCGGTAACCATGGGTCAGAGTGGCAACCACCCATGCATCCACGGCGTGAACAGACATCTGAGCTGCTGGTGGGAGAAATATCCGACGGTCGGCCTGGTAGCATCACTGTCTCCCTCCAGAGCCCCTGGTCTGGACCTGTCCAGCCGGTTGGTGGACCGATTCACAAAAGATCCTGTGTGGTCTCAGCTGAGGCACACGAGGGCAAGGACCCTGAAGTGGCTGAAAGCCAGGGACAGCCAGCGGGCGCCTCGGATGCTGAGAAGGTGGAGGGGGCATTGCCCTGCTAAGGGTCGAAAGTTGACACCTCGTCTGTCATGCCTGGATGGTCCGATCGAGCGCTTCCAAGGTAGCTGGACCGAACAACTCCCCTGGCACTACCGGAAGATCACGGAGGGATCTACGACATGGCTCAGCCAATGTTGACTGTGCCAACCAGACCTGTCGGCGGGCTTGGACCAAGAAGGACATCACATGCCCCAATTCCCTCGTCATCAGCGCAAACCCCTGAAGCGCTGCATCACTAAAGCCCATTGCCGCTGTTGCACCACTGGTGCCCTGAAGGGACGCGGAGAGGGCAAACAAGAGATATGCTAAGGAATTGCCGAGGCGACCAGCATGCACTCCGACATTATAGGTTCTGCAGAGCAACTCATCCGTGATGCAACACTGAGGTCGTGGGCACCGAACATCACTGCGTAGGGCCGCCTCTGGTGATACAATGAGCGAAGCAACAGCAGGTTCGATCGATGGCATGCGATCCAGGCCCGTCGCAGCTGGCTCATGCATGGCTGCCAACTCTCTGGCATCCGTGGAGAGGCGTGCCCGGGACCTTGGGTCATGCCAGCAGCCATGCAACTCCTTTAAGTACTCCTCTGATGGAGGGACGGAAAATCAAGGAGGGGGCTGTCCGCGCCTGAAGAAGGCACTTCCTGGGGTGGACCCCTCTGGCTACGGGATGTCCAACTGCAGTTGTGCCAGGGCCAAACGCATGACGTCCTGCATAGAGCCGTCACCTGACTCACTAACTGGGCTCCTAGACGAAGAATAAGAACCAGTCGCAGAGACCGACTGTTCCTCCTTATCACCTAAAAAATGAGAGGCAGAGGCAGCCAAGGATAAGACATCTTCCTCCGCAGCCAGCTCAGGCATGGGTGGGGAGGAGAGTCCAGTCACTGCCACTGGCTCAGTCCCCAGTTGGTGTGTCTGCAAAAGGGACTTCATTTCCGCTAATTCAGCGGACAGCTGCTCCACTCTTGTGGAAAGACCCCGATCAGACTTGGCTCACCTCTTTCTAGGAGGGGCCACAGGGACTGCAGCTTCAGAACGGCGCTTCGAGCACCTGGGTAGAGCCTCCTGCCCAGACGGCGGGAGGTCACTGCTGAGCTCGGGGCAGAGCTGGGCCAGCCAATCCACTCTTACAGAATGAGGCATGAAGCTGCAGTTCATGCAGGGGTTCTCCAACAGGGCCTCTACCAGATGGTCATGTCCAAGGCAGGTAGGACACAGGTTGTGACCGTCATCCGCCTGGAGCACGGCCCCACAATCTGTACCGCAATGAGAGCCGTCCATACTCCCTACTGTAGGCAGTGTACTCGAGTGTAGAGGAAGGAGGCCAAAATTGGGAGAGAGTACGCGGACGCTAGCCTTCACCAATAGAGAACCAGGTTGGCGAAAAATGAATTGGGAGAGGGTGCACGGACACTAGCCTTCACCAATAGAGAACAAGGTTGGCGGAAAATGAATTGGAAGAGGGTGCGCGGATGCTAGCCTTCACCAATAGAAACGAATTGGGAGAGGGTGCGTGGACGCTAGCCTTCACCAACAGAAGCGAATTGAGAGAGGGTGCGTAAACGTTAGCTTTCACCAACAGAAGAGCTCAGTCCAACCAAGTATGAGGTTGGCAAAAAGCGAATCGGGCAAAAAATGAATTGGGAGAAGGCGCGTGGAAGCTAGCCTTCACTAACAGAAATGAATCGGGAGAGGGTGCGTGAACGCTAGCCGTCACCAATAAAAGACTAGGCCAAAATTCAGAGAGCTTAGCACCGCTAGCTCAGACCAACCATTTATGAGGTTAGCGAAAAGTGAATTGGGAGCGGGTGCGCTAACGCTAGCCTTCACAATAGAAAACAAGGCAAAGAAAATTAAGGAAACTAGCATAGCTAGTTCAGAACCATCTACAAGGTTGGCGACAAGTGAATTGGGAGCGGGTGCGCTAACGCTAGCCCTCACCAATAAAAAAAGGCCAAAACTCAAAGAGACTAGCACAGCTAGCTCAGCCCAACCATGTATGAGGTTGCCGAAAGTGAATCGGGCAAATGAATTGGGAGAGGATGCGCAAACGCTAGCCGTCACCAATAGAAATCAAGGCCAAATAAACGAAAGAGACTAGCACCGCTAGCTTAGCCCAACCGTGTATGAGGTTGGCAAAAGTTAACTGGGAGAGGGTGTGTACGCTAGCCATCACCAATAGAAAACAAGACCAAAACTCAAGAAGACTAGCACTGTTAGCTCAACCCAACCGTCTATGAGGTTGGCACGTTTATGAATAGTTCATGGAAAGTGCGCGAACGCTCGCCTTCCCAAAGTAAACAAGACCAGAACACAGCTGGCTACACAATAAACTTCAATAAAAGTAATTGAGGTTAATTGAGGGGGAGTGGTAGCGCAGTGGTTAGAGACGGTGGGCCTGTGATCGGAAGATCGTTGGTTCAAGCCCCGGTACTGACAACATCAAAAAATGTGGGTGGAAAAACCATCTGCTCCCTAACGGGTCTCTCTTGAAAATGAGTTCTCGTGGCTCAATGAGACTAACCTGTATAAATAAAGGATAAATTAAAAAAAAATACTTACCCACGTGTCGACCTCATGTGGAAATTGTCTCCTAAAGCAGACAGAGCCACACCAATGGCAACAAACCGCAGTCAAGGCAAAGTAAAGACTACTTACGTGACCACACGGTAGCCTCCTCCGAGGCGGACGGAGCCGCCACGAGCGGCGGAGCCGCGAATAAGTAAAAGTTACTCACCAGTGTTGAACCACATCAGCAACACTGGTTTGGGAAAGGGGCGAAGCCACCGTAGCCCAATGAAATACCTCGATAAAGGTTAAACCGTCGCGACCCACGGAGGGTGAACACACTGCTCCGGCCAACAGGCCGTCAGGCCTCCAGCAACGGCGAGAAAAGAAACTCCAAAGGCCTGTAGCCTTGGATCGAACACGTGCAAGAAGAAAAAAGGACAGAATTAACGGATAGCGTTAAGCTATATAGCCTCTTGATTGCTTATCCGGTCACACCTGTGTGATGTCGTTGATGTAATTACTCGAACAGTGCATGCGCAAAGGGAATATTCAGTGCTTTCAGCACCGCCCTCTGGCGGTCAGTAGGGATGAAATAGAACTCCTCTTTGTCATCCTGACAGCTGCATTTCTAACATCCTTCTACCAATATACCCACTGTCCCTCCTCTGGACATGTCCAAACCTTCTCAGTCTGGTCTCTCTGACTTTATTTCCCAGTTGTTCAACCTGTGCTGTACCTCTGATGATCCCATTCCTAATCTTATCCATCCTTGTCGGTCCTAAGGAGAACCTCAACATCTTAATTTCTGCCACTTCCAGTTCTTTCTTTTGTCTTTTTGTCAGTGCCACTGTCTCCAGACCATACAACATAGCTCTCACCACTGTCTTGTAAACTTTTCCTATGACCTTTACCACCATTTTTTTAGTGTGTTTCTCCATCCACTCCATCCTGCCTGGACTCTCTTTTTCACCTCTTATCACACTCCCCCTTTTCCTGGACAGTGGACCCCAAGTACTTGAAGTCCTGCACCTTTGTGACCTCTGCTCCTTGTAGCCTCACTGTTCCACCTATCTCCTTCTCATTCACACACATGTACTCTGTCTTACTACGGCTGATGCAAATATCATAGTCCATGAGGATTCCTGTCTGACCGCATCTGTTAGCCGGTCCATCACCAGAGCAAACAAGAAAGGGCTCAGAGCTGACCCTTGATGAACTCCCACCTTCACATTGACTGTCACTTTATACAGCACATCTCACCACTGTCCTGCTGTTCTCATACATGTCCTGTACCAGTCTAACATACTTCTCTGCCACTCCAGATTTCCTCATGCAATACCACACCTCCTTTCTTGGCACCCTGTCATATGCTTTTTCTAAATCCACAAACACACAATGGAGTTCTTTCTGACCCTCTCTGTACTTCTCCATCAACATTCTCAAAGCAAAGATGGCATCTGTGGTGCTCTTTCTTGGCATGAAACCATATTGTTGCTCACAAACTGTCACATCTCGTCTAAGTCTAGCTCCCACGACTCTCTCCCAGATCTTCATCTTTGTGGATCATCAACTTAATTCCCCTGTAGTTGCTACAACTCTGTACATCACCTTTGTTCTTAAAAATGAGCACCAGCACACTTCTTCTCTATTCTTCAAGCATTTTCTCACCATCAAATATGCCATTGCATATTTGAGTCAAAAATCTCACATCTCTTCACAATATTTCCAAACCTCCACTGGTATGTTAACAGGTCCAGGTGTCTTCCCCTTCTACATTTTTTTCAGAGCTTGCTGGACTTAACCCTCACTAATCTTTTCCACTTCCTGGTCCATAGCTTCTATGACCTCTACACTTCTTTACCTTTCATTCTCTTTATACATTAGCTCATCAAAATACTCCTTCCATCTTCTCATTACAGTCTCCTCACTGTTCAGAACATTATCATTCCTATCTTTACCATACCATACCATACCATTTTATTTATAAAGCACTTTAAACAGGAACAAGTCCACACCAAAGTGCTGGACAAACAAACACGCAACAGGCAACACAGACAATGAAGTACAACACGAAAAACATAAAAACATTGCAGATCATAAATCAAACGATCCAATACAAATCAGCTGGCATTGAAAGCGATGGAGTAGTAGTGAGTTTTTAACCGGGATTTGAAAACCGAGAGGGAGGGGGCCTGTTTGATGAGCAGCGGTAACTCGTTCCAGAGTCTTGGGCCTGCTACAGAGAACGCCCTGTCACCCCTGCGCTTAAGGCGAGTTTCTGGAACTATTAAGAGTACCTGATCCTCTGACCTCAAAGCACGTGGAGGGACATATGGGTGTATCAGATCCGAGAGATAGGCGGGGGCGAGACTGTTCAGCGATTTGTAGACATACATGAGAATTTTGAATTGGATTCGAAGATGAACCGGTAGCCAGTGAAGGGAGGCCAAGACTGGTGTAATGTGCTCTCTTTTGCGTGTGCTGGTTAAAAATCGGGCAGCTGCGTTCTGAACCAGTTGTAATCGTGCAATGGTGGCTTGACTGACGCCAAACAGAAGTGAATTGCAGTAATCAAGCCTAGATGTAATGAATGCGTGAATCACTGTCTCCAGGTGCTTTTTGGATAATATGGGCTTCAGCTTAGACAGACGCCTCAGCTGGAAAAAACAGGATTTGACGATCATGTTTACATGACTGTTGAGTTTCATGGAAGGATCCATTATCACTCCCAGATTTTTGACTTTTTGTTTTTCGGACAGGGGTAGAGCAGACAGGTCAATGCAGTGGTTTGAGGTTGTGTCATTGGGAAGGAACAATATGGCTTCAGACTTCTTATCATTGAAGCTTAAGAAATTTAAAGCCATCCAGTCCCTGATGTCAGCCAGGCAGTCGAGCATCTTTAACAAGCCTAACCTGCTGCACATCCTTTCCAGCCTGATTTCTGTGTCTCACCAATCCACAAGTCCTTCACGCCCTCTTTAATGTCCAGCCTCCCATACAACTCATCATAAGCCCTCTGCTTAGCGTATAGCTACCTCCTACTGGGCTCTATTGTATCTCCTTATATTCCTGTCTCATCTCTTCAGATCACTCTTTGTCATATTTCTTCTTGACTAACCTCTTTCTTTGAATAGCTACCTGAACTTCATGATTCTACCATTAGGTTTCTTAAGATATTTTCTCTGTCCAGATGACACACCAAGTACCTTCCTACCTGTCTCTCTAATTGGTGTTGCTGTAGTAGCCCAGTCACCTGGAAGCTCTTTCCACTCAGAGCCTTTTACAGCTCCTCTATGAATTTCTCACAACTTTCTTCTTTCTTCCGCTCCACCATTTGGTCTTCTTCTCTTAACTTTTACCTTACCTCTTACCTTTTTCTCTTCTTCACAACAACAGTAATTCCACACACAACCATACGATGCTGTCTAGCCACGCTCTCCCCTGCCACAACCTTACAGTCCCCAATCTCCCTCAGGTTTCCTCTCCTACACAGAATGTAGTCAACCAGTGTACTCCTTCCTCCTCTTTGTAGGTGTTGGTCCATGTTCTTCCCTCTTTTGGAAATAACTGTTGACTACCGCCATTTCCATTCTCTTGGCAACATCCACCACAATCTGTCCTTCCTGGTTTCTTTCCTTGACACCAAACCTACCCATCACTTTCTCATACCCTCTGTTTCCTTCACCAACATGTCCATTCAGGTCTGCTCCCATCACCACTCTCTCCTCCCTGGGAATACTCTCTATCACTTCATCCAGATCCTTCCAAACTTTCTCTTTCTCCTCTGTCACATCTAACCTGTGGAGTATAACCACTGACAACATTTAGCATCAGACCTTCAACTTCTACCTTCAGTCACATCACCCTATCTGACACTCTCTTCACCTCTACTACATTATTTGCCAACTCCTCCTTCAAGACCACCCCTACTCTCTTTATATCTCCACACCATGGTAAAACAGTTTAAACTCTGCTCCAATGCTGCGAGCCTTGCTGCCCTTCCACTTGGTCTCTTAGACACATAAAACACCTACCTTCCTTCTCTGCATCATGTCAGCCAGCTCTCTACCTTTGCCTGTCATTGTCCCCACATTTAGTGTCCACCCTCAGTCCTACACTCTTGACTTTCCTCTTCTCCCTCTGTCTCCTGACACGTTTTCCTTCTCG
>JBBPBX010108058.1:0-11211 GCA_038048925.1 Garcialebias charrua
AAACTGCAACGTGAATGTAACTTGTAACTCAACACATTATAGAAATGTAGTGTAGTAGAAAGTACAGATACTTCATGTAAAATGTAGTGCAGTAAAAGTAAAAAGTACCCACATTTAATTCTACTTAAGTAAAGTACAGATGCATGAAAAATGTACTTAAGTACAGTTACAAAGTATTTGTACTTTGTTACATCCCACCACTGAATAACGCTATAATTTTAAAGAAAGATCTTATGCATTCTAAAAGTCCTTTGCTTATGCTTTGGGAATGAGTCTCAGCTACTACCACACCAAATTTTATCTCAATTTTTTGTCAAATTGAATGAGTTGTAGTCAATTTTGTGTTGTTTAAGTTCAGTTAGCTGTGGCAGCCATCTTAAATTGGATGTACTTTAAAAGTCAACCAGTCGTAGAGAGCCATTCAGTGAATATTTCTTGAAAGTTTCATCAAAATCTGTTCAGTTGTTCATAAGATATTTTGCTAACAGACAGATGCAGAATACAAACATAATTTGATGATTTCTGGCAAACCGATCAACAAATGAGTCACTCATTTGTTGATCGGTTTGCCAGAAATCATGATGCCAGAAATCATGAAATTCTGCGATTTTGTATTCATCAAAATCGCAGAATACAGTTGCTGTGATAGTAGGGCAGCCAATGTTGTTACCTGTATATAATTTTGGACTGAGAAACTGAACCAAGACTTCACCTAACAGTTATTTTCATTATCATTTTATTTGCTTATTAATATATTTTATTCAGTCAATACAAATGCTGTGTAAAATGTTTTATATTTTTCTCATTTGATTTTTTAAACTATTTTCTTTGGTTACAATGGTTAATCACTGCTTTAAAAAAATAAGAGTCAAGTAAGATTTCGAATCTGTCTTTTTCTCCGAGATGAACGTGCCCCTCTGACAAAACCTCTGGCCCCAGCTTGGCCCCACCAGTACAACTGGTCTAGAACCGCCACTGGCTGGAGGGACTATGTTTCTCGGCTGGCCTGGGAACGCCTTGGGATTCCCCCAGAGGAGCTGCTCCAAGTGGCTGGGGAGAGGGAAGTCTGGGCCTCCCTACTTAGACTGCTACCCCCGCGACCCGACCCCGGATAAGCGGACGAAAATGGATGGATGGATGGATGGCTTTAGCCAAACTTTACACAATTTTAATACAAGGCTTGTTTTAAAAGGTTGTTTTACTCTTCCACCATGTAACAGGAATGCTGGATAAAATACTGTTACCTTTACACCAGTGGTTCTTAACCTTTTTTGAGCTACCGAACCCTCCAGTTTCACATGCCCACTCACTGAACCCTTCTTTTGTGATAAATAAAATATGATTTTTTTTTTTTTCAAATTCTACAACATCACCTTGCTCAAAGAACAAAACCAACACAGTGCATGAACTCACAACAAATTACGGTATTACTTTATTCTGGCCCCATAAGAGTTTCATCCCCAAAAAATATTTTTTGTACTATTTTTCTAATTAAAAATAAAATAGGATTTTTATGAAGAATAACATTTTTTAATATATACCCGGTACGTATATATAGATGTTTTAATTTAATTTAGATGTAGAAGAGAGTTCCATGTTTTAATTCCTCTAGAGGAATGAAAACATGGAACTCTCTTCCTTCATCTGTGTTAAATGTAACAACTGCTACAGCTTTTAAAATAGCCCTGCTAAATAATTTTTGTGTTATAATTATACATTTCTGAATTAATTACTAATGTTTTATTAAACACCTGGGGTGACTGGGATTCAGGTCAGGTGTGCACAGGAGCAGAAATACGAGGAAGAGAAAACACAGAGGGGTGCAGAATACACAGGACAGACATAGAACCGCTCAGATGTGTCTTTTAACCCTTTTTAATAAAACTATCAAGGCAACTTTTTTCAGCTGCACATTACTTTCATTATAAACTGTCAGGGTATGCAACTCCTGGGTTGTTTTTGATAGCTATTTGTGTTTTTTATTCAGATTTAATTCCTTTATAATTGTCTTCTATGGGTTTCAGTTTCCACTGTTTTCACTGTCTCACCAGTTCTCTCTTCCTCAGTGAGTTTCTGCTCCGTAGCTCTTGCCCGTCCACTCCCACCTGTCCCGGTTGTCATATTGCCCAGGTGTCTCCACTCATCAAGCCCGGTCCATAAAGTACTTCAGCTTTGACCTCACATTCAGACTGGTATTGTGTGCTTTGTGCAATTTCTGGTTCGGATTATTTCAGGTTTGGTCATGTGCATTTTGTTGTTACCACAAAAGTTTGTTTTCTTTGTGTACATTTTTTTCTTCAGTACCCTGATGCATGCTCAATACAGCACCTCAGACTGAGGAAGTCTTTCGGACGAAAGACGAAAACATTTCTACTTTTTTGTTTTGTTTTTTGAATGTCCAGAGGACCAGACTTAGCTTTTTTAGAGTTTTTTCTTCAGTGTTTTTGTGCAGTGCCCTGTGATGATTGATGTTGTGATACATAAATAAACTAAACTGAACAGTGTGACTAATTCCTGGAGTCACAGTGTGGGATTGAGTTTACCCTTTACATACTGAATCAGCAGCTTGAAACTGATTGATCATCAGAGAAAAGAATAAATACAGATTACAGGAACTGGGCTGTACAGCAGCAAAACTCTTAAAGGATTCATGAAAAGCAAAAAGTTAATCATCTTTCATAATCCAAACTTTCAGCAGCTACAGGAGTTCAGCTTGGAGCTGCAAGTACCTGGAAACAGCCGACCCCAGAACCAAAGCAGAGTTCTCCTGCAGCTGGACATCAGAACTGTTCAGAGCTCTGAGGATGAAGCGAAGACCTCCCATGGAGCACAGTGTCTGAGCGTTATCCACCTAACAAACAGCAGACGGAGTTCAGGGAGAACATGTTGAAAAGTGCACAGGTTGTGTGGACTCATGGGTTACCTGATGAACCATGTACTCCAGCTCCTGCAGGATCCTCAGCCTCTGCTCTGTAGCTGTGTGGGCGCTGCTGAACTGATCCAGCAGGCGCCTCATTATCTGCAAACAGAAGCTCAGCTGAACATCCAACACAGGCTATCCTGACGGGTCCAGTCAACCAGACAAATGTAAAGCAGGAGTTCTGCTGCTGGATCACATGTTCATGTTTTAGGACAGGACATTCAGACTCAAGGTGTTCACTTTACGAGCAGAGTAAATAAATGTCCAAAATGAAAAATAAAGACACATTTCAAAGTGGGGAAATTCAAATAAAACTGTAGTTATAATTATAAAATGATTTGCTAAAATGTTATTTCTTTGAACTATTGGGGTTTACTTGTGTGTAAGTCCTAACTTAAAACACATTTGGCCAAACCCAGCTCCAAATGATTTGGACAAAGTGGAATCAACTAGGATTTTATAATATATATACCCCAGTGTGTGTGTGTGTGTGTATGTGTGTATGTATGTGTACAGTATGAATGTGTGTGTTGGAGGTAAACAAGGCACACGTGTTGTAAAGAGCTTTGAGTATTCTGATTAGCAGTGGATAGAAAGGTGTTATATAAGTACAGTCCATTCACATCCTTTCACCTTCTGGTAAGATCTTCATGTTTGCCTACCAGCCTGGTATCAGGGTGGATGACTATCATCTACAGAGAGCTCTGACCCAACTGAAGAGGTCTGGAAACACCAAGACGATCCTGTTCATGGAATTCTCTGGAGCTTTCAACACAATACAGTCTGTTCATATGAGACGTACAGGACAAGCTGGAGGTCTAAGAAGTCCTCCAGCAACTCCTCCATCACTAGTCAGACTGAATGCTGACCATTTTATCAACCACCCACAGGATGATAGACACCAACCTGAGTCTGACGTGCTCCTCTGCACTTCATGGGACTCACAGGGAACTAGTCTGGCTCTGTTGCTTTCATCCATCTACACAATGCACCTTATGGGGAGGGGGGGGGGGACACCAGTACCTGAACATCTGTCTCCACCTGCAGGTCCAGCTGAGCCATGTCCTTCTTTAGCTCCTCCAGGGGACGAAACCTGGCCCTCACAGATTCCTGCAGACGAGCACACACTGCTTCAGCTCTGACATGTTCTTCAAACTGAGTCTAAACCAGACAGCTGCTACCTGAGGGTTCAGATCCTCCTTGATCTTCTTCATGGCTTTCTTCAGCTCATCAGCACTGTATTTCTTCTCTCTGTAAACACAGACATTTGCTGCTGCAGTACACTTTAACCTGAACCACAAGAACTAAACGGGTGGTGCAGCAGTCCCACCTGTGCTCCTGGCGCCAGTATTTGAGCTGCTCTTCTCCGAGCTTCACCTCCCTCTCGCCCGTCTGTAGATTCAGCCTCACATGAGAACCTGCAGGTACGGCCTGGCCTGATCCATCCACACAGCACACAGACAGGGAACATACCTGGGTTAGTCTGTGCTGCTGATTGAACAGCAGCATCATGATTACTGAGCAGGTTTCTTCAAGCTGAAAATATTAGATTTATTAAAGAACAGGAAGCTGCTGTGAGGGTGAATGAACACCCTCCGTAAGCTTTTTCTTGAAACTAACTCAGAAATATAGTGCCCTTCTGTTATACTGTATTGTTGGACTCTATGAAAATGAAATCCGTGTACTTTTCACTAAATGCATATTAAATTATGTAACAACATTTTTCCCCTACAGTGCCCTTTTATATGGCGGATTAAATAATACAGATATATAAGCAGTACGCCTACATCCCCCCGTCACTGAGGGATTTGAATATTGCGTGTTTTTCTGAACTGGAATTAAACAAGGAATTAAATAAAACTTTTGTGTTTTTGATGGAAGATATTCAAGAAAATAGGAGTTACACTGTGTGGAAGAACAGATGTAGTATTTATTTTGTGTTTGAGGCTATGCAGAGATCCTGGCGAGTGGAGGGAGCAGTTTCATGAACCACTAGGCATAATGGTGGAGCCAGGGGGTGGCCAATGGTGGCCTTGGTCACAACAGAATAATCTTCAGTCATCTTAATCATTTGAGGAAACTAAACTCTTTAAGAAATTTAAAAACTAATCAAGTCAAGTCAGATTTATTTATAGAGCACATTTAAAACAGGAACTGTTACCAAAGGCTTAACAAAAAGATCACAGCATCAAATAAAAATAACAGGATATAATTACAGCATATGGAATAAAACATAAAAACACAAAACATTATCAGAAACAATGAAATACAGGTAGTCCTCGACTTACGACGGTCTCGAGTTACGACGTTTCGTGGTTACGACGTTTCGTGGTTACGACACGCATCTCCATTAAAAAAAAAAAAAAAAAAATATATATATATATATATATATGTATATATAGAAATTTTTTATTTTGACAAGCCGAGTTACGCAGTTTCCGGTTCTAAATGTAGCGGCGGAGAAATACTGCCCTGTACTCTCTAAAAAACTAAGTCTCGTCCTCTGGACATTCAAAAAACAAAACAAAACTTGTTGGAGCAAGCTGGACAGGCAGCAGATGTGGAAAAGTAGCTGTTTTATGGACGGCGGTTTTACAACGTAAACAAATGGAGAATCCGGAGGAGGGACGGAGGAATGGAGGAAATGGCTTCACCAGCATTCCAGAGTAGGAAATTAACTCTTTTTTCCCTTCAGTATGGCTCTGAAATGTATGTGTTTTTGATAATTATGTAGGGTACTGTGTTAGGATAGAATATAAGTGCTTGGTAAAATACAGTACTGTACGTATAAGGTGCAGTTTGGACGTATGTTCCGAGTTACGTCGAAATTTGCTTTACGACGGAGCGTAGGAACGGAACTCCGTCGTAAGTCGAGGACTACCTGTACTAAATCAGATCACTGTGTGTTAAAGCCCCACTGACATGATTTTTAAATTTTCATAAAATTGCTCAAAATATATATCTTTTATCATTTAAATATGTTCATTTTTGCAAACAAAATGATAAATCACTTTAATTTAGCTTTAAAAGTGATTTTGAACTTCAAGCCGTGTTTAATCATGGGAAATCCGATTACACACGAATGCACCATCTGTGACGTAACACTGGGCAGATGGCTCTGGTCTCTTTAATAGCAAGAAACAACAGGATCTAATTTAGGTCTGATGCTGTATCAGACTTACCTTCATGTCGAGCTGCTCATACCTGCGCACTGTGACAAGCCCAGAGCTCTGCCCGGTGTGACATCACAGATGGTGCGTTCGGGTGTAATCAGATTTCCCATGATTAAACACGGCTTGAAGTTCAAAATCACTTTTAAAGCAAAATTAAAGTGATTTATCATTTTGTTTGCATAAAGGAACATATTTAAATGATAAAATATATATATTTTGAGCAATTTTATGAATAGTAAAAAAATCATGTCGGTGGACCTTTAAANAGTCGATGACGTCATAGGATCTTAAGATGCAAAAATAAATAAATAAAAATGCATAAAAACGTCATTATTTACAACAACAAAAAAAGACCAACAAAACATTGGGAGCATACATTACGCTCCTATCATTTATCATACTGCAGATAAGTCACAGGAAAAACAAAACTATTAGTTATTATTATTAAGCTGCAAAAGTTAATGAAACGTTCGGCATGTCAAAAACGAAACTTAAAAACAGTGGGGCGGTCGTTACACCATATGTGACCTGCAATGCAACACCGCCCCCTACTGTCACAATCTACGGTGGTTACAGAGCTCAAACAGGAAGTTGGGGAGTCGATGTGTTATGTCTTTCCCATAATGCTTAGCGGTATGTTAGTGTTCTGGCCACACCATGAGTGAGATGGACGTCTGTGATATAGACCTGCCTCTTGTGTTAAACCAGACCAGTTGTGGACCTGCCTGTTGTATTAAAGTTTGACTGTTTCCAGTTGCTCAGCTCAAAGTGGCTTGGTTGGGTTTAACCCACATCAGGGTTCTCAACGTGCTACAAACAGGGAGTTGATTTAGTGGTGTAACTGTGTTGTGATGATGTCACTACGAGTACTCGACATGAAATTAAAAACCTCGATAGAAGTCCTAGGGCTCGATCTATCGATTACTCCGGTACTCTGTTAAAGCCCTAATCCACACAACGCTTATTCATCATCATCCTCGTCATGATCATCCACTGGATCCGCCCTCTTGGCAGAAGGCCTGCAGGGTCCGCTCTTCTTCTCTGTGTTGATCTTCCCAGAGCCTCCCTTGGCGTTGCAGGCAGCGATGTCCTTCTCCTTCAGTTTGGCGGCCTTGACCTCGTCTCGTCTTCGGACCACAACTCGCCGAGCTTCTTGGCCACGTCTCAGATGGAGATGCCAGGGTTCTCCTTAATCTGAGGACAGTGGTCTGAACAGAAGACAAAGAAAGCAGAGGGAGGCCTTTTGGGGGCATTCTAGTCCCTTTTCTCCTTCTTGGCACCTTTGGGAGAAATGTAGGACTTCATCTCCCGGTCATCCTTATTGTTCTTGGTCATCTCGTCAAAGTTCACCTTCTCCTTGGCTGACATGGTCTTCCAGCTCTCAGAGCACTTCTTGGAGAACACTGTGAAGTTCACGCTGGTTCCTGGGTGTTTCTTCCTGTGCTCCTCGCGGCAGGTCGCCACGAAGAAGGCGTCGGCTGAGACCTTCCCTCATCATGGCTGCAAACGAGTTGTTGCCAGTGAGACCAGTTGTGGACGCGTCTATAATTTTAAAGAAATCATGCATTTCTTCTTAAATTGAAGGTGTTTGCTGCTTTTCTCTGGCTGAGTCTTATAAGTTTTCTTTCGCATGACATGAATGATTTTTTTAAACATTTATTTATTCAGGTAAATTCTCTCGAAATAAAAGTCTAGACTTGAAAGTTACGTTTTATTTTAAGGACATTAAAGACATGAAATGATAAACTGCTGCAGACTACGTGACTTCTCCAGATATATTGAGAACTTCAAAAAAGTTCAAGACAAAAACAACAGGGGCCTCATGTATCAAAGACTTGCGTGGACTTCTTACTGAAACGTGACGTACGGTCAAACCAGAAAACGGCGTACGCACAAAAAAATCCAGATGTATCAAACTGTGCGTACGCCGGAATCCACGCACATTGCTTTTGTACATCACAATCAACGTGGAATTGAGCGCACATGAGAGAGTGGCCGACTCCGCCTTTGACACGCCTCCATATAAATATGCAAATTCATTTAAATATGCCCTGCACCAGAGGAATGTCGTCTTGTCCCATCATGCATCACGTTCTTCAACTGCTAAAACAGCTAAAAATAAACAAAAAACAAGAATTTAAGCTGTGCAAAACTATTCAGTCTTTCTGTTTTTTATATTTTTTGCAGGTTATATTCTAATTGCGTCCATGTGGATGTAATAATTGTTAATCATGTGTGTTTGGTGTGAACAATGATGATTTTCACATCATGAACAGTTTCTCAGAATCACCTCTAGGTGTCGCCAATGGAACCAAAACCACAGAAACGTGCGTACGCCAACCTTGGAGCTGGCGTGGGGCTGCGCACATTTCCACGTTCAGTTCTGTTTTGATACATATGGAGTTTTACGTGGAAAATGGCGTACGCAAGGTTTTTGTGCGTACGCACCGTTGATACATGAGGCCCCTGGACTTTACTTGTAACGGAAGACGTTTCGCTTCTCGTCAGAGGAGCTTTCTCAATTCAAAAATTGTGTTAGAAATAAAGTCCAGTTGTTTTAGTCTTGAACTTTTGTCCTGGATGACTGAGAATCTTCACCAGCTTCTTGAAGATTATAATTTTACGTTAAAGTCTCACTGAATTCTGCGTGTTTGCAACCAAGAGAAGACCGCTCCACGCTGTGACGTTTGAAGAAGATAGTTTTTGAAAATCTTTTTTTTTTATTTTTTTATTTTTGCGTGCACAGCTTGAAAAACTGCCGTCTTGGTCTTGCACGTTATTTCTCCGCCCACATCGGCACCAACTCCAAATAATTACTGTCAACTTTTGAAAGATCAAGTTGGGGATCCCCTACACCCACCACCACACCAGATGTTATTCAGTTGGTTGTGGCAGCCATCTTGAATCCAACTCATTTCAAAGGTTAAGGCTTTTCTACGTTTGATTATTTAATAAAACAATGAATCTATATTGAACGATCCAGACAGAGAATGTCCGCCATTAGACACGAGCTGGGTGAAGTTCAGCAGGTTCTCACTGGACTGTTCTCTCTGCTGTCAGTTTAATTTCAGTCAAGTTAACAAAATAAAAGCCCAGTTAACCGTAGTATGAGGAAACAAAAGCAGCAGGAGCCACATGTAAACACACAGGAGCTTTTCATGCAGCTCAAAGGTAAATGTGATGTTCTGCTCATTTGATTCGAGTGCATCTTCGTCCGTCTTCGAGTGCCTTTATGATTTCAGACAACTTCATTCAAGCACCGTCTGCTTGTTCGTTTCTCCTTCCAGATTTAATGACACATTGTTTTGTTGCAGTAATGAAGATGTTCTGTCTGAAGAGGAGAGGCTTAGCGAGGTGAAGAGACTATGGAGGCTGCGAACGTTCCCCTGAAGCCCTCGCTGGTTCAGGGGGAACCTGTTGCACCGTGTTGCGCATGAGAGCGCTCGTTACTTGTTTACGTCTTGATCCGGCCTCCCACTCTGTCGACGCACGTGCACGACTCTGGATTTTTCTCCGATTCGGGAGATTAAGGAGTGGGGCGTGGGCGTTGGACGAGTTAAAAAGTCACGGCCCACAGGATCAAAGCTGCGTGTTTTATTTTGAAGGGCTGGACCAATTTCCTCTTTGTTCTCATGGGTTCTGGTTTATGAACGTTGCGTACCTGAGAATTACAAATAGTTTACGTCAGACCCGCCTTGTTGCTCCATATCTGCCTCCCTGCTGTGTTTTTATCTCGTCTTTATTCAAAACGAGTTGTTTCCCATTAAAACCAACATGTGTTGTTGCATAGCAGATGGCCTTTTCAGGAGGAAAAGGATCAAATTCATAAATTAATAAAGTCAATCATGTGTTTTTATTTAATAAAGGAGAACAAATTAAAAACACCGAGGCTGTAACGTTTTTTTAAACCATTTTAAATTTTGCACACAATTTGAAATTTTTTAATCCAGTTAAAACCTGTTTTTCTGTCCTTTCATCACTCAGTACCATATAAGGTCAGTAATAGTTTAATTACCTGAGTGCACATGGCTGTTAGCAAAATAGCCCATGAGCCAGTGGACAGTTTATGAAACTCAACAGAATATCTACAGCTGAGTTAACAAACACAAAAAGGGCTTTAACTCTGATTTTTAGGTTTTATTCTGTACAGAAAACTTTGTCATACTTGGTGAGTAAAGTGTTTTTCTTTTGTGACTTTCATTTAATGATGAATTTACCTGTAAACCTTTAAAAAAATCTGTGTTAATTTGTTGTTAAATAAACTCCTGATGTAAGAGCCTTGAATTTCCTTCACCTTTTACTAAAGTGAGTTTAATTGGGACATAAAATGTAAATATAGTCTCCAGAAGTTCTTATAGTTGAGATGTGAAACATGAGAACATCTGAACTTTTTTAAAGTTTTTGACGTTTTGCAGTAAAAGTCCCTAAAATTGATCGTTTGGGATGAACGGCTAAACAAACAGAAAGATGAGATTAATGTCTGTTGCCCTGTCAATTTTAAGACTTTTTTCAGGATTTAAAGTTTACAGAATCGCCGGAGACTCCGGTATTTTAACTTTAAAGGACGTTTGGATCCATAAACTTGTTGAGTCTGTGTGTCCAGTCTTCTGAGCAGTCAGAGATCAGGCAGCCTGGCATGTATGAGATCCTCAGCTCCTCTGGGGAGATGCAAGAACTTTCCAGAGCGATGCACATCGATGCATCGGTCCACCGATCAAGGCTTCACAGCCCGGCAGTCAGACAGACGCACTCAGAGGATCATATCATGACGTCCTGCTGGAGATTTCTCAAAGGACACGAATGAGACGGATCATGAGAAGCAAAACCTTCTTCTTCTTCTTCCTCTTGCTCTTTTTGTTCTTGTTCTTTGTCTTGTTTGTGTTCTTCTTGTTCTTCTTTTACTTATTGTTGTTGTTCTTGTTCTTCATATTCTTCTTTTTATTCTAGTTCTTCATATTATTCTTGTTCTTCTTCTTCGTCTTCTTTGCGTTCTTCTTGTTCTTCTTTTACTTCTTGTTCTTGTTGTTCTTTTTCTTGTTCTTCATATTCTTCTTTTTATTCTTGTTCTTCATATTATTCTTGTTCTTCTTTTTCATCTTCTTTGCGTTCTTCTTGTTC
>JBBPBX010108059.1:0-11211 GCA_038048925.1 Garcialebias charrua
TAATTTGATCATTTTAATAATCTGTATTCTTTTTAACTTTCCAGAAATTTCACAATACATTCTCACCCTGTACTGAAACCTGTTTCAACGTCTCACCGCCACCAGCTGGTCAGAAACGCGTGACATAAATATAAACCCCGCCCACTGGAACCAGTACTGAAAGCATAACGGGGCACTAATGGGCACTGTGGACATAAAAAATGAAGTGGTCTGACCTGTACCGGCCCATAAAAGGCCCAATAAGGACCGAGCCGAGCAGGACCTATGGAAATTAGGCGGAGCTCGGCCACCAAGCACAAAAAATGCCTGCACTTCAGCATTAGACCACAATATTATTATTATTTTATAAATCTTTAAAATAGGTCGAGTCACTCCTCAAGTTGAGTTATTGCAAATGGCAGATTGGTTGTTGTGAAAGTTTTCTCAAACAACCAGTGACTCTACCCCCTGATCAGTCAGTGACTGACAGTGTTCTGACGTCACATCTTAGGGCCAGTTCGGCCCGGTTGGAACCCCAGAAAAGTGGGGCCTGAAAGAGGGGCCGGTTCCTTGAACTGTTGCTAGTGGAAAAGCCTTGGAACCATGCCGAGTCGAACCGTGGCTACCGTGGTCAAACCGTGCTGTATTGTTACTAATGGAAAAGGGGGGCCATTATTGACATCTAACACATGGAACTGGTTCTGATCCAGTCATTCAGTCACTGTGCAGAGAGATACATGGGTTGTAAGGAATCTAATACCAGTGTCTGGGTGACAAACACAGATGGCATGGTGTTTTGTATTGCTTGATGTGCAATGCAACAGAGCCTTCCCATCTGTTTTATAAAAGCACAATCTTCACAATGTGGTGGCCTCAGCTACCCCAACGGTTCTTACACCAACATATCGTGTTCACAATAAACTACCCGACCATATTCAAACCCACAATGTGACCCCTAAAAAACCAAGTGCTGATAATGTTTTTAATTTGCTGTCTAATGTGTGTAAGGCATCCTCTGCTCCTGCTGAGAAACTTAGATTATGGAATCATTTACAAACTCATCAGCGCATTAAGACCAAATTGTATCCCCTTTGTCTGTCTCGGGTCTTGGGGGGGTCGGATCTCTGATGCTTCTCGGTCACTATTGAATGTTCTATTAGAGAAGCCTTATACACTTATGCATGCTCACAACCACACACAAATAGATGCAGGGATGCACATGCAGGTATCGTATGTACGGTAGATATGTAGATGTGTATGTGAAGACTATGCATGTATATGTATGTATGTATATATATGTAGGTATAGGTATATTTATAGAAATCTACTGCAAAGCCATGAATATTCTAAGTCTTTTATACGTATGTATTTTGTTGCTGTGTTCTGTCATGTTCTTTGCAGGTTTACAGACAACGGTCGGGTGTATTTGCCTTGTGCTTTCTTTGTGTATATTTATTATAAAAAATAAATAAATGTCACATTTTTGTCATCTGTGTATGTTTCCCATACTTGACAGACGAAATTGGCCTCTGCATTTAACCCAACCACCACCAGGTGGTGCAGTGAGCAGCCGTAGTCAGCGCTCGGGGAGCTGGGGAAAATAGATGTGCACTCATAGACACCCCAAGGTGTGCCGTGGCTGGGGTTCGAACCTGGGTCCTTCGGATCCCAAGTCTGATTCCCTAGCCACTACACCATCTTATGTTTTGTAGTCTTACTTTCCGTCTTTCCTTTCTTTCGTTCTATCCTATTTATATTTAAAAAATCATAAAGGTGTGAAGAGGATGGCTGTAAGGTGAGAAGGGAGGCCATCTATAAAAGGAAAACAAAAAAAAGACCAAATTGTATCCAAATCAGTCACCAGACCTCAGACGCCGAGAAACACGAAGAACCGAAAACTGCGCAGTCATGCTGCTAACGCTGCTTTTCATCTCCACAGCTGGGGTGACTCCTCTGCTGGGCACTGAGCAGTGTGCTCGTGGTCCTCCGTACTGGTGTCAGAACGTGAAGACAGCGTCTCTCTGCGGGGCTGTGCCTCACTGCCAGCAGAACGTGTGGAACAAGCCCCAGATGAAAACTGTACCATGTGACCTGTGTAAAGAGGTCTTGATGGTGGTGGAACAACTGCTGAAGGACAATGCAACTGAGGCTGAGATTCTGGGTACCTGGAGAAGGCCTGTCAGCTCGTCCCTGAACAAAGCCTGACTGCTCAGTGCAAGGAGCTGGTGGATAACTACTACCCCATCATATGTGGGATTATTGCCGGGGAACTGGATGATCCTAGTGTTGTGTGTGGAGCTCTGGGGCTGTGCACGTCTCAGCAGGTGGCCCTGGCCAAGCTTTATGCTCAAGAGGAGCTGATGTCGAACGAAATCCCAGAGGCCGACCTTCCACCACAGATTGCTCCTTTCCTCCTCAATGTTCCTGGGCTCCTGTTTCCTCAGGAAAACCTCAAGCAAGAGGAAGCTCCAAAACAAGACTCTTCAAAGCAGAACAATGACGTGTGTCAGGACTGCGTCAAGCTCTTGGCCGATGTTCAAGCAGAGGCCAAGGCCAACTCGTCCTTTGTCGACGATGTGATTCAGAAAATCTAAGACCAGTGTGACTTGCTGGGACCGGGCATATCTGATATGTGCAAGCAGTATGTTGGGCAGTACTGTGTGGGGCTGCAGTGGTTCAGCAGCTCATGTCCATGCAACCACAAGACATCTGCGAGCGTGCTGGTTTCTGCAGCTCCGTGGAGAGTTTAGTTCCCATGCTGAAGCTCGAGAAAGCCATGAAGGTCCTTACTGCCAAAATGATACCTGCTGGCAAGCTTTTCCCTGCCACCAAGGTGGAATCTGCTGCCAGGGTCAGTGATGGAAGACACTTGAAGCCGATGGTGCGTGTTCGCGAGTCCCCGACATGTGCAATCTGCGAGTATGTGATGAAACAGCTGGAATCGATGCTGAAGGATCAAGCAACGGAGGAGGAGATTATTCACGCCGTGGAGTCCGTGTGCTCACTCCTGCCCTCCTCTCTGACTGCCCAGTGTAAAGACCTCGTTGAAACGTACGGACAGGCCATTATCGAGCTGCTGGTGCAGCAAGCCGACCCCAAGACCGTGTGCACAATGCTAGCACTCTGCAACGGTGCCAGTCATACATTTGTCCCTGCACTGGACCCGCCTCGATTTAAGGCTGGTGGCTACTGTGATGTGTGCAAAATGGCCGTTAATTACATCGATGGCATTTTGGAGAAGAATGCTACAGAGGTGGATATCGAAGAAGCTGTGAAGAAAGTCTGCAGCTTCCTCCCTGACGCTTACTGGACGGAGTGTGACCAGCTAATTGAACAGTGTATGAGCCAATGCTTGTCCAGCTGTTGCTTCAAATGCTTGACCCAGCCTTTGTGTGCTTGAAACTGGGAGCATGCACTGAAGCTAAGCCTAAGCTGCTAGGAACAGAGCAGTGCTCCTGGGGACCTGCGTTCTGGTGCAAGACCATGGAAACAGCAACTCGGTGCAACTCTGTGGCTCACTGCAAACGTGTGGCTTTAAAGGACGAACATTCTGACTACTTGGGAAATAAATAAAATACTGTAGTGCTGCTTTCCACTTTGTTTCTGTCTAATAGGCTAAAACGCTGCAGTGTTTGATGAAATTAACTTTGATATTTTGAATGATGCGATGGAAAGGGACTAGCATTTTTTTTCCCCTCTGTTGGGGGAGTGCCTGCATATGTCTATTCCACTGTTTTGATTTGCATCAGTTGATTTGTACTTTTTGTGTTGCTTGAAATTTGTGTCAATCTAAACAAATCTTGGCTTCATGTTTAGGAAGTTGACAGAACATCCCGGATGATGTTCTAATGGGTCAAAAGACCCCCTCCAAACCTGACATTGCTAAATCATTTTAGAAACTGATTATAAACAGAAGACCTTCAGTATGATGATGAGCGTTCTTTTATAATGTGACCTTTGAACAAACACATTTTATAGACATTGGCCCTCATGCACGAAAATGTTCTTATTCTTATCCTAAATTCCTCCTACTTTTGTTCGTACGAAGCGTTCGTACGAACATGCCACGTCAGATCCAACAACGTCTTCTATCATGAGGAAAAGCGTGTAAACGGGCTGCTTAAAGTTGATGGATCCCACCTGTTCTACTCACCTGCGCGTGCTCGCGGGAATGTAATTTACATAATTTCCACCCCTCAAAACACCATATAAGGCCACGCTTCCTGCCTTCTGACAGCAGGAAGTGTCCATTCATTCAAACTCGAAGTAAAAGGAGGAACTTCACGCGTTCAGAGATCTGCTCTCAGTGGCGCTGTGGCTACCCCCCCACCCCCCCGCAAGTGTCGGATGGTCAAATACCTTTAATTTTAGTGAACTGTGTTACATTATAGTTTCACTTATTCAGAAGAGCTGTGGCGCACCGCTACCCCCCCCCCGCAAGTGTCGGATGTGTTTTTCAACAGAAGCATTTTAAATTGTCTCGAAACTACTAACTTCATATTAATATTGTAGTGCATATGTTGTGTGTCCCGTGGGTCGTACAGTATCAGAAATCAAGAATAAATGGTTTGATCTGAAAATGGCTTCAAACATCTCGCCGCAGCACGGACAGGAGGTGGTCAGGAGATGGTGGACAATAAATGCCACGCTGCAAGATGCCAACATGTTTTGCAGCACAAATGATGCGCGCACCTCCTGGTCAGCGCGCGCCTCCTGATCAGGGCGCCTCCTGATCAGCGCGCCTCCTGATCAGCGCGCCTCCTGATCAGGGCGCCTCCTGATCAGCGCGCCTCCTGATCAGGGCGCCTCCTGATCAGCGCGCCTCCTGATCAGGGCGCCTCCTGATCAGGGCGCCTCCTGATCAGCGCGCCTCCTGATCAGCGCGCCTCCTGATCAGCGCGCCTCCTGATCAGCGCGCCTCCTGATCAGGGCGCCTCCTGATCAGCGCGCCTCCTGATCAGCGCGCCTCCTGATCAGGGCGCCTCCTGATCAGCGCGCCTCCTGATCAGGGCGCCTCCTGATCAGGGCGCCTCCTGATCAGCGCGCCTCCTGATCAGCGCGCCTCCTGATCAGGGCGCCTCCTGGTCGGGGCGCAACCACATTCTGCAGGTCATATTTCGGATCAGATATAATAATCTATTGCTCTGATGGTGTTTGCACAGCAGTCCAGCAATAGCATGAAAATCAGTCTTAATTCGTACTTGTTCTGCGGCGGTGTATGGGGATTTTATGTACCTGGGTGTTAATATGAGGAGCGGCTTTGATGACCAAGGGGAGCGCACGACTCATGAAGCCTGCGCGACACACCAGACAAATTAAACTTAAAATTATAATTCTAATTCAAACAGAATAACCTATTGTCAAGAATAATTATGGTGCGTGAATATTTTAAACCCAAAATATTTTCTAAATAACGAAATATGAAGTTATTAGTGGAGAAATCCCGTCTGGATGACAGCAGACTGACGCTCCTAAATTATACGACAGGTCCGGACCACTCGTAAATTTTGTTCGTATCTGAGAAAAATCCTAGGATACGAAAACATTGTTGGATGCCACAAATGATCCTAAATCACTCGTACGCACAGTATAAGCACAAATCTGTGCGTACGAATGGTTCGTGCATGAGGGCCATTGTTTTTGTTTTAGAGAGTCAGAGTCAGAGAGAATTTATTGTCATTTGCACCGCATGTAGTACATGTGTTGAAAACGAGATTATGTACACAGGGTCCCAGTTACATCCAACAACAAATGCAAGAGAAAAACAATAATAACATCTAGGATTAACTAAGAGAGACATCAGCTAGTAATACACTAAGCCCTAATGTAGTAGAAAAACATCATTATAAACAGCAGCACGAACATGAGCAGATGGTCACAGATGAACGCAGATAGTCACAGATGAACGCAGCAACAAGAAACAGATCAGTATCAGCATGATGTGACATTTTGCAGTGTTTATTCTTATTATTTATTTATTCATGAGTCTGACAGCCTCAGGGTAGAAGCTGTTCCTCAGTCTAGTGGTTCTACATTTGATGCTCCTCAACCTCCGTCCCGAGGGGAGTGGTGCAAAGAGTGAGTGTGCTGGGTGAGTGAGGTCTTTCATGATGCAGGTGGCTCTTTTTCTGCATCTGGAGGTGTAAATGTCTGTGATGGTGGGGAGACTGACTCCCACAGACTTCTGTGCAGCCTTCACCACTCTCTGTAGAGCTTTCCTCTCTGCAACTGTGCAGCCTCCATGCCACACGTTGATGCTGGAGCACAGGACGCTCTCCACTGCACACCTGTAGAACGAGGTGAGGACTGGGCTGCTCAGACCAGCTCGTCTCAGCCGTCTGAGGAAGTAGAGTCTCTGATGACCTTTCTTGATCAGGCTGGTGGTGTTATTGCTCCAGCTGAGGTTATCATTCAAGTGTACACCCAGGTACTTGTAACTGGAGACCACCTCCACCGCAGATCCACCTATATACAGTGGGGTGTGGGTGTGTTTGTTCCTTCTGAAGTCCACAATCATCTCAAAAAAGGCGTTCAATACAGGATCAACTGGACTTTATTTAAATAAAGAATGTTGTTGACGAATGTTGGTGCAAAGCACAGGGTAAACCCAGTCAACCACCATTCAAGCGCTGCATAGGATGTATTAGCGGGTACATCCAAAAGGGTGACAAACATCCGCTCTGCGAGTCCTGTCTCGGAGCCGGCCACACTTGGCAGGCCATGGTCCAGAACCTAACCTGTCGAGCCTGCATGTTTCTGCCGATAGAGGAAAGGCAGCGCCGGTTCAGCCTCTTCCCTCCGACGGAAGTAGGTCTGCAACCGATGGAGGACTCATTCGGCCTCAGCTTCGAGCAGCTGGCTGACTACGGGTCCTCGGGGGTATCTAGCGAGTCCGGCCTGTACTCTCCCGAAGGGTCAGATCCGACTTCGTTTTTTCTCCACATACCGGAGTCAACTAGCCTCCCCGTCACGCAATCTCCCGTGGGAGGTGCGGGGCCGGCCATACCCTCCACCGTGGGAGCAGTCATGCCCGCCGGAGCGGCCGCCACGAGCTGCGCGCCGGGCCCGGCGTCTCCACCCCAAGTGCCCCTCCAGCCTCAGGACGAGACACCAGGCAGCAGCCGAGCGCCATCCCCTGGGGACCCAGGACAAGAGCAGCCCGACACAGACGAGCAGGACGAGCACGTGTCTCTGAACAGCGCTCTGCCCGGACTGATCAGGTGGGCGGCTAGCGCGTGGAACATGGAGGTCCCTGAAGGCACCACGCCACAGTCCTCCTCACGCCTGGCGGGAAGATTTGCCGCCAAATCGGGGAGCGAGGCGCAGAACATCTGGCCCTGCGTCCCTGAAATCAAAAAGCTGCTGCAGGCACAGTCCAGCGATCCGCTGAAGAACAGAGCTCCGGTCCTGTCTTTCATCCCAGCTACGAAGGTCCAGGGGCTGACAGACCAGATCTTCCCCCCGGTGCCGCCGCTGGAGTCCAGCTTGTCCGGCGTCTTTGGAGTCAAGCCAGCAAAACACGTGGGGACAGCTGTTACACCGCCGTCGGCGGCGGACCAGTTTTCCACCAAGATGCAGGACCGCATCCACAAATGCTCCGCGCAGGTGGGGGCGGTCGCAAATAACATTGCTTTTTTGGCGTACGCGGTCGGGCAGGAGCCGACGCACGAATCTGCAGGAGCGGCTCTGGACACCATCACATACATGTGCGAGCTCCTGGCCACCTGCTCAGCCAGGATCTCAGCGTGGGCCACGCTGCTGCAGCGACAGGTTTGGCTAAAACTGTCCAACTCCATCCCTGAGGATGTTAAGAAGATGCTGCTGCAGGGGCCGATTTCTGCTCAGGGCCTTTTCGGGGAGCACTATAAGACTGTGTTCGAGCAGCTGCAGTCCTCCTCCGACGCCCTGGAACAGGTCCGTAAACACTCAGCTTCGCCTAGAGTGGACCCTCGTGCAACACCCGGGCCGGCGCGCCCGCGCGAGCAGAACAAGCAGTACCGCAACCAGCAGAGGTTCTCTGCGCCCTATCAAACTTTCGCCACGCCGCAGCCTCCAGGCACGTCAAAGTTTTACCCGTCCCCATACTCCCAGAAACCCGGGAAAGGCAGGGGAAGGGGCGGCTACCAACCCCCATGGGCCGGCCAGCATCAGAGTGGAAAGAAAGACCAGTGGAAGAAGTGACGGTGTGCGGGAGATGTTTTTCACAGTGTGTTGTTTCAAACAAATAAAGTTTCTGTTTTTGAAAACAGTGTTCTTTGTTCAAACACGATGGTTGCCTCTTCTCCGAGGCTCGTGAACGCATCTCCGAACTCAGATGACAAAAAACAGTCGATTGCTTCCTCACAAGATGTATCACAGAGCCGGTCTGTACGTGCGCTACGTGACCCGCCTGTGAGCCCCCCGCCGCCTCCCCACTCAACTGGGGGAGCGCGCTCACGTGACTGCTTCCAGGCTCAGAGCTCTGAACAGCACGAACGAGTCGGGCACACTTCTGCTTTCTCTAAAAAGGCTAATTTTCATGAGCCTGGTCTGGACACTTCTGTCCCAGCCAGGACTTTGTCGTCTCTCTCGCCATCCGAGCATGCTTCAGTCACAGTTACTGATTCATTCGGCAAACGTCCCTTTCCAGCCGGGTCTCCCTTGGGCCAATGCGGATTCTGTCCGCATGGCGGCGGTAGAGACCAGTCTATCTCGTCTCAGGCGAAGGAACGTTATGGCTGCCCCGCTGTCGAACCACAGTGCAGCTTGGCTCCAGACTTGCTCGTTAAACAGCTGGTTACGGGGCCTGATTCTGAACGGCTACACTCTGCAGTTTGCAGGGATACCGCCCAGTTTCAATGGGGTCGTGGAGACGAAACTCACGTCCCCGGCTCAGGGCGTGTCGCTGCAGTTGGAACTACAGGAACTACTGACCAAGAACGTCATTTCCGGGGTCCCCTTGGGCGAGGAGCGCACCGGGTTTTATTCAAAATATTTCCTGGTCCCCAAGAAGTCGGGAGGTCTCAGACCGATTCTGGATTTGTCGGCGTTCAACAGATACGTTGTCAAACGTCCATTTCATATGTTGACGATAAAACGTGTGCTCGAGTGTGTGACGTCAGGGGACTGGTTCGTAACAATCGATCTCCGAGACGCTTACTTCCATGTACCGATCGTGAAGAAACACCGGAAATTCCTCAGGTTCGCCTTTCAGGGAACCTGTTACGAGTTCAAGCGCCTCCCCTTCGGGTACGCGCTCGCCCCGAGAACTTTCACGAAGGTCATCGAGGCAGCCCTAAACCCGCTGCGGTCGCAGGGGCTGAGGGTAATCTATTACATCGACGATCTATTGCTCCTGTCTCGGTCGAAGACAGAAGCAGCAGAACAGACGCTGATCTTAGTGAATCATTTGACCCAATTGGGCTTTGCCATAAATTGGGAAAAGAGCTCCACTTCACCAGCACAACAAACAGTCTATTTAGGCGTGAGTCTCTGCTCCGTGAGCATGAGAGCTCGCCTCTCAGATCAGAGGAAGGAGTCGCTGACGTCACTCCTTCAGCGTGTCCAGCCCCACAGAACTGTGTCAGCGATCACAATTATGCGGCTGTTAGGGATGATGGCCGCGGCTCACGCTGTTCTAAAACTCGGTTTATTGAACATGCGGAAGTTACAGAGATGGTTTATTCGCCAGAGAATAGACCCGGTCCGCCACAAAAGACGCCGAGTCACGATCCCTCCCTCAGTGAGGTCGGACCTTGTTTTCTGGGGGAATCCCAGGACTCTGTCAGAAGGGGTTCCCCTGGGCAAAGTGACGTCACGGAAGACGGTCTTCACCGACGCGTCTCTTTCCGGTTGGGGGGGCACATGCCAATCTCAGACGGTGGGCGGGACGTGGCCACCCGGCACGTCTCTTCACATCAACGTGTTGGAATTATTAACAGTGCACAAAGTTCTGAGGCACTTTGTTCACATGCTTCGACAGCAGGATGTCCTCGTGCACACGGACAACAGAACAGCTGCTGCTTATATAAACCGCGAGGGCGGAGTCCGCTCAGCGCAGCTCCTGAACACAGCCAGAGAGCTGCTCTGCTGGGCTCACGTTCACCTCAGATCACTGAGGGCTGTTTACATCCCAGGTGTTCTAAACAGGGGGGCGGACATCATGTCGAGAGGGGGACCTCTGGACAGAGACTGGACGTTACACCCGGACCTGGTGTCCCAAATCTGGACCAGGTTCGGGAGGGCAGAGGTGGACTTGTTGGCGACGCGAGAAAACTCTCAGTGTCCCCTGTTTTTTTCCCTGAGTCCCCTCGACACCCCCCCGCTAGGGGTGGATGCCTTTGCCCACAAACCATGGCCCAAAACATTAATTTATGCGTTTCCCCCAGTCCCTCTACTATCAGCACTGCTGGAGAGAGTGAAGGAGGAGGGAGTATCAGTAATTCTGATCGCTCCAGAGCGCGTGAACGCACCATGGTTCCCAGTTCTGCAGCAGCTGACAGGCCGCTCCTGGAAGCTCACCTGGAGAGACGATGCTCTCCTGCAGGCAGGGGGCGCAATAAGGAGTCATCCAGTAATAGGTCAGCATCTGTGGGCTTGGATGCTGAACGACAACGCTTAGAAAACCTTGGTTTTTCTAAAGAGGTCATTGGAACCATTCAGGGTTCTCGCGCGCAGTCTACAATCGCTGTTTATGCATCAAAATGGGCTGCTTTTCAGCGCTGGTGCTTAGAAAGACAGCTGGACCCATGTTCATGTCATCTGGGCCACATTTTCTCATACTTACAACTGTTATTGGACAGAAACCTGGCCTTCAGCACCGTTAAAACGTATGCTGCTGCAATCTCTTCATGTCATGAGGGGTTTAATGGCAGTACTGTGTTCAATAATCCCCTAACGAAACGTTTTTTAAAGGGTGCTCGCCGTCTCAGGCCGGTCTCTCGTCCCCTGGCCCCTAAATGGGATCTAGTTATTGTGTTAAATGCTTTAACAAAGGATCCTTTCGAGCCTCTGAATGAGGTTTCATTAAAACTCTTATCACTCAAAACAGCTCTACTGTTAGCGTTGACATCAGCTAAAAGAGTGAGCGACCTCTCTGGCCTGTCTGTCTCTCCTTCCTTCCTGAAGATTCAAGGAGATGGGAGTTCTGCTGAACTCAGGCCAAATCCTACGTTTGTACCTAAGATTATCACAAGTTCATTCAGGTCCAGGATCATCACATTGGATGGGTTTTGCCTTCCTCCTCATGCTAAC
>JBBPBX010108060.1:0-11210 GCA_038048925.1 Garcialebias charrua
ACAAAGACTGGTGCACGAACTGTGCCGTTATCAGCAGGATCTGCTCAGCTGCTGTGGAGCTTTTAACAATAAGATGTCGGCCACATTATCTTCCCCGCGACTATTCAGCGATAATAATAAGCAATGTTTACATAGCACCCGATGCTAATGCCAACGACGCCCAGGGAGAAATTCATGACTTACTCACCTCGCTGCAGTGTAAATATCCTGAGGGGTTTTTCATTGTTTCCGGGGACTTCAATCACGTAGATTTACGTGTCATTCTTCCAACCTTCAATCAGCACGTTTTCACAGCAACACGAGGAAATAAGACACTAGACCAGGTCTACACGAATGTGAAGGGGGCGTACACGGCGAAGCCACGCCCACCGCTCGGGGCTTCCGACCATCGCTCCCTGCTATTGGTCCCTAGACAGCTACCCCCACTCAGACGTTCGAAGCCGGAACAAAGAGTGATCACATCGTGGCGCCAAGATAGTTCCCCCATGCTAAGAGACTGCTTTGAAAACACAAACTGGTCTGTCTTCAAAGAGGCAGCTACGAATGGAAGTTCAGTTGACCTGGAACTTTATGCTTCCTCAGTCCTGGGTTACATCAGTACATGTGCTGAAAATGTATCCATAAGAAAGTGTGTTAAATTTTACCCCAATCAAAAACCCTGGCTAAATAAGGATGTCCGCACCCTGCTGGCAGCCAGGGACACTGCATTCAAGTCTAAAGATACTGAGGAGTTGAGAAAGTGCAGGAGAGAACTGGATGATGGCATAAAGAAGGCCAAAGCCGCGTATGCACAGAGGATCGAGGGACAGTTCACCTCACATGATCCACGGAGCATGTGGCAGGGCATCAAATGCTTAACAGACTACAAGGGCAAAAGCAAACAATGCCCCAGGGACCCATCCCTGCCTGATGCCCTCAATAAGTTTTATGCACGTTTTGATGATCCAAACAGACCAACTAGCACCAGACTCAACTCATCACCAGACGAGGAGCACCTCAAAGTGACCGCAGCAGAAGTGAGAGGTAGTCTCAGAAGGATCAACCCTCATAAAGCTACGGGTCCAGACAACATCCCAGGGAAAGTTCTGAAGGAATGTGCGGACCAGCTCTGTGAGGTGCTGGCTGACATCTTCACCACCTCACTTTCACTGGAGTCAGTTCCCACCTGCCTGAAGACTGCCACCATCATCCCAGTCCCAAAAAGCTCCACAGTGACTGGTCTGAATGACTATAGACCGGTGGCTCTCACCCCGATAGTCGCTAAATGTTTTGAGAAACTGGTCATGTCCCACATCAAGACAGCCGTCAACATCAGCGAGGACCCTCATCAATATGCATACCGTGAGAACCGATCAACAGAGGACGCCATCTCCTCTGTGGTCCACACTGCTCTCACCCACCTGGATCAGAAGGACTCATACGTGCGTCTGCTCTTTGTGGACTTCACATCTGCCTTCAACACCAGCCTGAACCAAAGAGTTGAAGCAAATTCCAAGCATGAGGTATTTTAAGAAAAGACTAAAAATGATTATTATTCAAAAGTATAAGGATGATCAAGGGTGAGAAATTGGATGTTAATGATAGAACTGAGGATGATTTGGACAATTGGGTGCTGATCTGTGTATATGTGTGTAAATATATGTGGATGTGTAAATAAGGAAATGTTATCTATGTATTTATGCAGGTAGATGTGTATGTATATCTACGTGAGTAGGTATATGTAGATACTTTCATCTAGTCCAGAAAATACTGTTTTTATTTTTTATTTTATTTTTTAATTATTAAAATTAATATTACTTCTTTTTTTTCTGGAAGGGATACAGGCAACAGGAAGACTATTTATCCTATGAATTATTGAATGGATAAGGGGTATGATAATATAAGTTAAACTTCATCATACTCCTTTTCAGACTCACAGTCACCATTAGAGGAAAGGAAAAGAAACATGTATATTAGCATATAAAAATTGGGTATGTTTATTTGATATTAAGATTGTATCTATACTTGGAAACATGAAAGTATTCAGTATTATGTTTTGTGGTGAAATGTCTGTCTGAAATAAAATTTATCATCATCATCATCCCCCAAACTCTGATAGACAAACTATCCACACTTGGACTAAGCCCCTCTATTTGTAACTGGGTCTTAGACTTCTTAACAAAAAGACCACAGTCCGTGAAGATCCACAACTTCTCCTCTTCCACCATCACCCTCAGCACTGGCTCTCCTCAAGGATGTGTGCTGAGCCCTCTTCTGTTCACTCTGCTCACATATGATTGTACAGCCACACATCCAGGCTGTCATATTGTTAAGTTTGCAGATGATACAGCTGTGGTGGGATGCATCACAGATAATGATGAATCCAGCTACAGACAGGAGGTGGAACATCTGGAGAGCTGGTGCAAAGAGAACAACCTTCACATGAATGTGAAGAAGACGAAGGAGATGATTGTGGACTTCAGAAGGAACAAACACACCCACACCCCACTGTATATAGGTGGATCTGCGGTGGAGGTGGTCTCCAGTTACAAGTACCTGGGTGTACACTTGAATGATAACCTCAGCTGGAGCAATAACACCACCAGCCTGATCAAGAAAGGTCATCAGAGACTCTACTTCCTCAGACGGCTGAGACGAGCCGGTCTGAGAAGCTCAGTCCTCACCTCGTTCTACAGGTGTGCAGTGGAGAGCGTCCTGTGCTCCAGCATCAACGTGTGGCATGGAGGCTGCACAGTTGCAGAGAGGAAAGCTCTACAGAGAGTGGTGAAGGCTGCACAGAAGTCTGTGGGAGTCAGTCTCCCCACCATCACAGACATTTACACCTCCAGATGCAGAAAAAGAGCCACCTGCATCATGAAAGACCTCACTCACCCAGCACACTCACTCTTTGCACCACTCCCCTCGGGACGGAGGTTGAGGAGCATCAAATGTAGAACCACTAGACTGAGGAACAGCTTCTACCCTGAGGCTGTCAGACTCATGAATAAATAAATAATAAGAATAAACACTGCAAAATGTCACATCATGCTGATACTGATCTGTTTCTTGTTGCTGCGTTCATCTGTGACTATCTATCTGTCTG
The DNA here is from genome assembly GCA_038048925.1 of Garcialebias charrua. Classification (NCBI taxonomy): domain Eukaryota; kingdom Metazoa; phylum Chordata; class Actinopteri; order Cyprinodontiformes; family Rivulidae; genus Garcialebias; species Garcialebias charrua. The sequence continues at coordinate 3,083 of JBBPBX010108060.1, forward strand.
CGTTCATCTGTGACTATCTGCGTTCATCTGTGACCATCTGCTCATGTTCGTGCTGCTGTTTATAATGATGTTTTTCTACTACATTAGGGCTTAGTGTATTACTAGCTGATGTCTCTCTTAGTTAATCCTAGATGTTATTATTGTTTTTCTCTTGCATTTGTTGTTGGATGTAACTGGGACCCTGTGTACATAATCTCGTTTTCAACACATGTACTACATGCGGTGCAAATGACAATAAATTCTCTCTGACTCTGACTCTGACTCTGACAATCAGTGTTAGATATGGACTTGTGCAATTATTTATAGATCAAAGCCCTCGTGAATAAATTATTTACTAGCTAAATAAAGGAAATAATTATCCTTAAAAATCTATAATATAATGAAGTCCAAATGCCAATGGTCAATATACAGTATCCATTCAATTGTCCAACTTTGTTCTGAAATATTTTTAACAAAATAAATGTGACAGCTTAAATTTACCAAACTGTGATGGGACATCAGTGATAATGTACTATGCATCACCACAGTCGTACTTTGTATTTGTATTTCTTGTTAGTTTCTTTTACTGGTGTTGTAGTCCAGTTGCGCCACCGTGGGCAACACGGCGGCGCAACTGGTAGAGCTGCTGCCTCTTAGCGAGAAGGTCCAAGATTCAAATCCTGGTCCGGGGGCCTTTCTGGGTGGAGTTTGCATGTTCTCTCCGTGCATGCGTGGGTTTTCTCCGGGTGCTCCGGTTTCCTCCCACAGTCCAAAAACATGTAAATGAGTCCCCGTGGCTCAATGAGGCTAGCCTGTACAAATAAAGGTTGAATTAATGAATGAATGAATATAATGAGGTTAGATTAGTAATTAGGGCATAATTTTGTGAGAAAAGGGTTTAAATGAATGAGCAAGATAAGAAACTACCCGATTACATCCCTTTAATTTAGACCATATGAAATATTCCACTAGACAAAAATATTTTTGTTTGAATGTAATTTAATTTGCTTTTTGGAGTGTTGTATAAAAATTTATCAAGGTCAATGTCAAGGTGTCTTCATTGTCATTCTTTGTCATTCATTTATGGTTTTGGTATTGTTTTAAACATTTTCTTTTAGATATTTAATACATAGACAACAACTGATTTTTCATTATACTCAAAGAAATTAAAGCAACTACCTGTCAGATTTGTATTTGGAATAAATTAGTAATTGGATATTCTACTGTAATGATAAAAACATGTCACCTCTCTGGTGGGGAAGGAGCCTGAGCTAGTGTGTGAGGTTGAGAGGTTCCGACTAGAAATAGTCGGACTCACCTCAACGCATGGCTCTGGCTCTGGAACCAGTTTCCTTGAGAGGGGTTGGACACTCTTCCACTCTGGAGTTGCCCCTGGTGAGAGGCGCCGAGCAGGAGTGGGCATACTGGTTGCCCCCCATCTTGGTGCCTGTACGTTGGGGTTCACCCCGGTGAACGAGAGGGTAGCCTCCCTTCGCCTACGTGTGGGGGGACGGGCTCTGACTGTTGTTTGTGCCTATGCACCAAACGGCAGCTCAGACTACCCACCCTTTTTGGAGTCCTTGGAGGGGGTATTGGAGAGTGCGCCTCCTGGGGACTCCCTTGTTCTACTGGGGGACTTCAACGCTCACGTGGGCAATGACAGTGAGACCTGGAGGGGTGTGGTTGGGAGGAACGGCCCCCCTGATCTGAACCAGAGTGGTGTTCTGTTATTGGACTTCTGTGCTCGTCATGGATTGTCCATAACGAACACCATGTTTAAGCATAAGGGTGTCCATATGTGCTCTTGGCACCAGGACACCCTAGGTCGCAGTTCGATGATCGACTTTGTTGTCGTCTCATCTGATCTGCGGCCGCATGTCTTGGACACTCGGGTGAGGAGAGGGGCGGAGCTGTCAACTGACCACTACCTGGTGGTGAGTTGGCTCCGATGGTGGGGGAGGATGCCGGTCAGACCTGGCAGACCCAAACGTATTGTGAGGGTCTGCTGGGAACGTCTGGCAGAGTCTCCCGTAAGACGGAGCTTTAACTCCCACCTCCGGGAGAGCTTTGAACACGTTCCAAGGGAGGCGGGGGACATGGAGTCCGAGTGGGCCGTGTTCCGCGCCTCTATTGTCGAGGCAGCTTATCGGAGCTGTGGCCGCAAGGTTGTTGGTGCCTGTCGTGGTGGCAACCCTCGAACCCGGTGGTGGACACCGGCAGTGAGGGATGCTGTCAGGCTGAAGAAGGAGTCCTATTGGGCCTTTTTGGCTTGTGGGACCCCGGAAGCAGCTGATAGGTACCGGCAGTCCAAGCGGCATGCGGCTCGGGTGGTTGCTGAGGCAAAAACTCGGGCGTGGGAGGAGTTCGGAGAGGCCATGGAGAATGACTTCCGTACGGCTTCGAGGCGATTCTGGTCCACCATCCGGCGTCTCAGGGGGGGAAAGAGGTACGAGACCAACACCATTTATGGTGGAGGTGGCGTGCTACTGACCTCAACTCGGGATGTTGTGAGTCGGTGGGCGGAATACTTCGAAGACCTCCTCAATCCTACTGGCACGTCTTCCACTGAGGAAGCAGAGCCTGGGGACTTTGGGTCGGGTTCTCCGATCTCTGGTGCTGAGGTCGCCGAGGTGGTTAAAAAGCTCCGCGGTGGCAAGGCTCCGGGGGTGGATGAGATTCGCCCGGAGTTCCTTAGGGCTCTGGATGTTGTAGGGTTGTGTTGGCTTACGCGACTCTGCAATATCGCGTGGACATCGGGGGCAGTTCCCTTGGATTGGCAGACTGGGGTGGTGGTTCCCCTATTCAAAAAGGGGGACCGTAGGGTGTGTTCCAACTATAGGGGGATCACACTCTTAAGCCTCCCTGGTAAGGTCTATTCAGGGGTTCTGGAGAGGAGGGTCCGTCGGATAGTCGAACCTCGGATTCAGGAGGAGCAGTGTGGTTTTCGTCCTGGTCGTGGAACACTGGACCAGCTCTACACCCTCAGCAGGGTCCTGGAGGGTGCGTGGGAGTTTGCCCAACCAGTTTACATGTGCTTTGTGGACTTGGAGAAGGCATTCGACCGCGTCCCTCGGGGGGTTCTGTGGGGGGTACTCCGGGAGTATGGGGTACCAGGCCCTTTGATAAGGGCTGTTAGGTCCCTGTACGACCGGTGTCAGAGCTTGGTCCGCATTGCCGGCAGTAAGTCAGGCTCGTTTCCGGTGAGAGTTGGACTCCGCCAAGGTTGCCCTTTGTCACCGATTCTGTTCATAACTTTTATGGACAGAATTTCTAGGCGCAGCCAAGGTGTTGAGAGGATCCGTTTTGGTGACCTTAGAATCGCTTCTCTGTTTTTTGCAGATGATGTGGTCCTACTGGCTTCATCAGTTCGTGATTTACAACTTTCACTGGAGCGGTTTGCAGCCGAGTGTGATGCGGCCGGGATGAGGATCAGTTCCTCCAAATCCGAGGCCATGGTCTTGAGCCGGAAAAGGGTAGCATGCCCTCTCCGGGTCGGGGAGGAGGTCCTGCCCCAAGTGGAGGAGTTTAAGTATCTCGGGATCTTGTTCACGAATGAGGGAAAACTGGAGCGTGAGATCGATAGGCGGATAGGTGCAGCGTCCGCAGTGAAGCGGGCGCTGTACCGGTCTGTCGTGGTGAAGAGAGAGCTGAGTCAAAAGGCAAAGCTCTCAATTTACCGATCGATCTACGTTCCCACCCTCATCTATGGTCATGAGCTTTGGGTTATGACCGAAAGAACAAGATCTCGGATACAAGCGGCTGAAATGAGTTTTCTCCGCAGGGTGGCTGGACTCTCCCTTAGAGATAGGGTGAGAAGCTCAGTCATCCGGGAGGGACTCGGAGTAGAGCCGCTGCTTCTCCACATCGAGAGGAGCCAGTTGAGGTGGCTCGGGCATCTGGTTAGGATGCCTCCTGGACGCCTCCCTGGTGAGGTGTTCCGGGCATGTCCCACCGGGAGGAGACCCAGAGGAAGACCCAGGACGCGCTGGAGGGACTATGTTTCTCGGCTGGCCTGGGAACGCCTTGGGATTCCCCCGGAGGAGCTGCTCCAAGTGGCTGGGGAGAGGGAAGTCTGGGCCTCCCTACTTAGGCTGCTACCCCCGCGACCCGACCCCGGATAAGCGGAAGAAGATGGATGGATGGATGGATGATATAATAATAATAATAATAATTAATTCAATTTATAACGCACTTTTCATTACTGAAAATCTCAAAGTGCTACACATATATTGAATGCTACACACATTCATAAACCGGTGGCGGCAGACTACCATGCAAGGTGCTTTCCAGTCCTACCGGGAGCAACTCAGGGTTAAGTGTCTTGCCCAAGGACACAACGACACATGGTGCGGGTCCCGGGAGTCGAACCGCCAACTTTCCGATCGGGAGACGACTGCCATTACCACTACACCACGGCGGGACTATGTTTCTCGGCTGGCCTGGGAACGCCTTGGGATTCCCCCGGAGGAGCTGCTCCACGTGGCAGGGAAGAGGGAAGTCTGGGCCTACTTACTGAGGCTGCTACCCCTGCGACTCGACCCCGGATAAGCGGAAGACAATGGATGGATAGATGGATGATCAGTTAGGACTGACGTGCACCAAAATGTTACATGTTCTAGAAGCAGATGATTTGACAAAATCCTGAAACCCATGTTGCTCATTATGTTGGAGCCTAACTGAGCCCCATAGGGCTGATAACGGTCATCAGATGACTCCCTCTCCTAGGTCAGGCTCCAGAGTGGGATCTCGGTAACCAACATTCATCAGTTTCCTTGATTTGGACTGTCCAAACAAGTATTTTTTTTATCACAGTTGTTGATCATTTCAACAAATACATTATTTGGATGTTTTCTAAAAATAAATTGACATTGGTGGCACCATAGTGGCACAACTGGTAGAACTGCTACATCTCAGTGAGCAGATTACCCTAGTTCAAATCCTGGTCCAGAGACCTTTCTGGGTAGAGTTTGCATGCTCTCTCCATACATGTGTGGGTTTTATCTGGGTACTCCAGTTTCCTCCCACAGACCAAAAACATGTATGATATGCTAATTAGTTACTCTAAATTGTTCCTAAGTATTACCCCGGCTTTACACTGCACGCGGCTCCGCCCCGCTCCGGTCCGCAGGTCGCAGTTGGACGAGTCCAATTTCCACTGCCTCCGCTCCGCTCAGGTCCACCTGGATGCGCCGCTCCGAGACACGTGCGCGGGAATTGCGAGATAGCGCGATAAATCAAGTGATAAATAAGTAAGTCAGAACAAAACAATTCATTCGGTGGAAGAAGGAGAACAACTGTAGAGAGACTGCTACCTTGATCTTCTCTCGTAAATGAGCTACATGGTTTGAGCAACAGGAAGTGATGTTTACATTTCAGAATAAAATACTTTTTTATTTATTTATTTCTTGTATTGCGTTTGTAGGCGTAGTCATAGTCATAAATATAATAGTTTAGTCATAGAATAGTCATAAATGATAGTTTGACAGCATTTTTGTACAAATAAATCCGTATAAAGCTAGGATTAGTCCGCCCGTGGTGATTTTATTTTGTAAATACGGATGTTGTGCTCGTTCCTTTTCCTGTTGGTGCGACGTAATCTTCAAAAGTTGACTCCGGCACAGCTCCGGCATCAGGCAGAAATAGAAAAATTTCTAATTTTGACGGAGTGCCGTCCGCTCGCCGCAGCTCACCGCCGCCGTGTGGAGCCAGTGTAAATTCTGTCATTGATTATAATGGGTGCGTATTTGCTGCGGAGGTCGGACCGGACCGGAGCGGAGCCGCGTGCAGTGTAAAGCCGGGGTTAGTGAGTGAGTGAGTGAGTGAGTGAGTGTTTCTATGTGGCCCTATTGGGTACCCTGCCTCTCGCATAATGATTGTTGGACATGTGCACTAGAAACCCCATGACCCAAAGTTGAAGAAGCGGGTAAACTATAATAGATAGATGAAATAAATTGGCAGTGGTGCCCTGAAGTGGGTCAGCTGCTGTTAGACATACTGGCTGTGGGCAAGAGAGAAAGTCAGAGGCATTGATGCTAGGAATAAATGAGATGGTTTTAGATGGCCGCGCTCAGACCAGCAGCAGCTTCATGGGCTCCCAGAACATCCCCAGTTTTTAGTAGTTTTAATAGTGTTTTTGTACCTGACTCTGCGCGTTTTTTGCGGGTGAATTATAGCCGAACTGAGCTGTTGAGAATTGGAGCGGATTTACCACAAGGCACAGCTGAAATCAGCAACGAACTCAAATCAGAGCTCGGAAGATTGGATCTGCTTAGATCATCTTTCTGGAAGCAGATGCGCGGAGGAAAGAAAAGAAAGCGGTGCTCTCGAGGGAAAAAGCGTGGCTGTCGAGCAGGAATTATGACGAGACTGCGGGCAGACGCTAAAACCGGGAGACCCCCGATGCCGGCTCTTTTCCTGTCCAACGTGCGCTCGCTCGACAACAAGATGGATTTGCTTCGTCTGAGAGTAACAACGTCGGAGGAGATGAGGAGATGTTCGGTGCTTTGTCTCACGGAAACATGGATCAATGAAGACACTCCTGACTCTGTTTATGAGTTGGATAATAAGCTATTTTTCAGAACGGACCGGTGCATCGAGACTACGGGGAAAACGCGAGGCGGAGGCGTCTGCATTTACGTTAACAAAGACTGGTGCACGAACTGTGCCGTTATCAGCAGGATCTGCTCAGCTGCTGTGGAGCTTTTAACAATAAGATGTCGGCCACATTATCTTCCCCGCGACTATTCAGCGATAATAATAAGCAATGTTTACATAGCACCCGATGCTAATGCCAACGACGCCCAGGGAGAAATTCATGACTTACTCACCTCGCTGCAGTGTAAATATCCTGAGGGGTTTTTCATTGTTTCCGGGGACTTCAATCACGTAGATTTACGTGTCATTCTTCCAACCTTCAATCAGCACGTTTTCACAGCAACACGAGGAAATAAGACACTAGACCAGGTCTACACGAATGTGAAGGGGGCGTACACGGCGAAGCCACGCCCACCGCTCGGGGCTTCCGACCATCGCTCCCTGCTATTGGTCCCTAGACAGCTACCCCCACTCAGACGTTCGAAGCCGGAACAAAGAGTGATCACATCGTGGCGCCAAGATAGTTCCCCCATGCTAAGAGACTGCTTTGAAAACACAAACTGGTCTGTCTTCAAAGAGGCAGCTACGAATGGAAGTTCAGTTGACCTGGAACTTTATGCTTCCTCAGTCCTGGGTTACATCAGTACATGTGCTGAAAATGTATCCATAAGAAAGTGTGTTAAATTTTACCCCAATCAAAAACCCTGGCTAAATAAGGATGTCCGCACCCTGCTGGCAGCCAGGGACACTGCATTCAAGTCTAAAGATACTGAGGAGTTGAGAAAGTGCAGGAGAGAACTGGATGATGGCATAAAGAAGGCCAAAGCCGCGTATGCACAGAGGATCGAGGGACAGTTCACCTCACATGATCCACGGAGCATGTGGCAGGGCATCAAATGCTTAACAGACTACAAGGGCAAAAGCAAACAATGCCCCAGGGACCCATCCCTGCCTGATGCCCTCAATAAGTTTTATGCACGTTTTGATGATCCAAACAGACCAACTAGCACCAGACTCAACTCATCACCAGACGAGGAGCACCTCAAAGTGACCGCAGCAGAAGTGAGAGGTAGTCTCAGAAGGATCAACCCTCATAAAGCTACGGGTCCAGACAACATCCCAGGGAAAGTTCTGAAGGAATGTGCGGACCAGCTCTGTGAGGTGCTGGCTGACATCTTCACCACCTCACTTTCACTGGAGTCAGTTCCCACCTGCCTGAAGACTGCCACCATCATCCCAGTCCCAAAAAGCTCCACAGTGACTGGTCTGAATGACTATAGACCGGTGGCTCTCACCCCGATAGTCGCTAAATGTTTTGAGAAACTGGTCATGTCCCACATCAAGACAGCCGTCAACATCAGCGAGGACCCTCATCAATATGCATACCGTGAGAACCGATCAACAGAGGACGCCATCTCCTCTGTGGTCCACACTGCTCTCACCCACCTGGATCAGAAGGACTCATACGTGCGTCTGCTCTTTGTGGACTTCACATCTGCCTTCAACACCATGATCCCCCAAACTCTGATAGACAAACTATCCTAAGCCCCTCTAT
>JBBPBX010108061.1:0-11209 GCA_038048925.1 Garcialebias charrua
AATCACTCCTGAAACTTTTTTCCATCACTCCATCCTGCTTGGACTCTCTTTTTCACCTCTTTACCACATTTCCCATTTTCCTGGACAGTGGACCCCAAGTACTTGAAGTCCTGCACCTTTGTGACCTCTGCTCCTTGTAGCCTCACTGTTCCACTGGCCTCCCTCTCATTCACACACATGTACTCTGTCTTAGTACTTCTTTTAAATGAATGAATAAATGGATTAAATAAAATATTAAATAGCTTTACACAGTGATGGCATAGTTACATTGAAAAAGTAACTTAGTTAAGTTACTGATTAGTCCTTGGGAAAAGTAACTTAGTTAAGTTACTGATTACTTGATTTGGAAAGTAACTAAGTTAGATTACTAAGTTACTTTATTAGTTACTTTCAGCAGCCGCTGACAAGAACCCTCTGTCACAATACATAAAAAATTTAAATGTTTTAATAAAATAATTACTAATAAATATTCAAAAAACAAAATACAGTAGTCTTTCTTGACTTCACTAAACAAATAATATTTTTACAAAAAAGACTTATAAAATGTTTATTTTGAAAATGTGTCAAGTAAACAATACGTTTGTATGAAAATAAATAAAAGCATGAGCCACTGGCCAAAAGGATGGTCCAGCACAGAAGATCAACATCATCAGGTCAGGGCTCTGCAGTCTACACTCATCTCCAGGCCAGCGGTCACTCTTTCAGGGATGAAGATGTTCACATCCTTGATAGAGAGGAACAATGGTTTGAGAGAGGAGTAAAGGAGGCCATCTTTGTGAAAAGAAACCATCCATCATTAAACAGAGGTGGAGGCCTCTGGGTTCAACTGTCCCCCTCTTACAATGCTGTTATTGCTAGTATCACTCAGCCCTCTGTGAATAGCAAACAACCATCAGGGTGCTGCTAAGTCAAAGTCAAAGTCAAAGTCAAAGTCAACTTTATTGTCAGATCTGCAATATGTACTGTACAGGACATACACAGGACCGAAATTGCGTTTCTCTCAGTCCCTCGGTGCAACAGTAAACATCTAAACATTGAAACACTGAAACATATAATAATAGACATAAGCATAAAATAGTAAAACTAACACTGTCCTGAGTTTTTTTGCATAGTGGTATAAGAGTATGAAAATTTACACCAACTCTAAAACTAAAACATTAAACATTTAATGAACATAATACTGTCCTGAGTTTTTGCATACTAGTATAAAAAAAGAGTATAAAAAGTATAACTAAAATAAACTAAAGGTTTCTAGCATTGACATTTGCAAAGTGGCAAAGCAGCGTATGAGTTAATGTACACAGTATATGTATGAGGTAGTAGTTGATGTTGTTATAGAGGCAAAAAGTGGCATATGCAGTAAGGCACATTGGGCATCCCTAAGTAAGACCGTTCAGAGCACACTGTATATGTATCAGCAGTGGTGTAGATATTAGAGTAGTGTAAATGTAAACAGTAGTAATTACATGTAAGCAGTAGTAAAAAAAGTAAACAGTATTAATAAATGTAAACAGAGAATGTAAACAGTATTATGATTATAGGCAGTGATGTAATACAAACATTAGTGCAAGTATGAGAAGTAGTGCAAACTGTATGAGCACATGACCGAGAGTTTAGTGAATAACCCGTTTGATGACACAGAGTCCAGTGTTAAAATCTTTGTGTTGTGTGGTAATGTGTGAGAAAGTTTTAGTGTTAAGGCAGTTCAAATGGGAGGGGGGCAGAGCAGGCAGAGTGTTTAGCATCCTGACTGCCTGATGAACAGAGCTGTCTCTCAGTCTGCTGGTTCGAGCCTGGAGACTCCTCAGTCTCCTCCCTGATGGCAGCAGTCTGAAGCAGCTGTGTAGTGGGTGTGTGGGATCACCTGCCATGCAGTGGGCTTTCCGAGTGAGGCGTTTGCTGTGTAAGTCCTGCAGTGAGGGGAAGGAGGTGCCGACTATCTTCTCAGCTGCTCTCACAATGCGCTGGAGGCTCTTGCGGCAGGATGCAGTACATGCACCAAACCACACAGTGATGCAGCTGGTCAGGACACTTTCTATGGCACCTCTGTAGAAGGTGCTCATGATGGGGGTTGAAGCTCCAGCCCTTTTCAGCTTGCGGAGAAAGTAGAGACGCTGGTGAGCCTTCTTTGCCAGTGCTGCAGTGTTCCTGCTCCAGGACAGGTCCTTCGAGACGTGCACTCCCAGGAACTTGGTGCTGTCTACTCTCTCCACTGCGGTGCTGTTGATGGTCAGAGGGGCATGCTGGGCATCCCTCTTCCTGAAGTCCACAACAATCTCCTTTGTCTTCTCCACGTTGAGAGTGAGATTGTTGTGTCCGCACCACAAGGCCAGGCGGCTCACCTCGTTCCTGTAGTCCGTCTCATCGTTGTTGCTGATGAGACCCACCACTGTTGTGTCGTCCGCAAACTTGATGAAGTGGTTGGAGCTGTATGATGGTGTGCAGTCGTGTGTTAGCAGGGTGAATAGAAGGGGGCTCAGCACACATCCTTGTGGGGCCCCTGTGTTCAATGTGATGGTGCTAGATGTGTTACTCCCGACTCGTACTGTCTGTGGTCTCCCGGTCAGGAAGTCTAGCAGCCAGTTACACATTGAGGTGTTCAGCCCCAGACTGTCCAGTTTAAGGATGAGCTGTTGGGGGATGATGGTGTTAAATGCCGAGCTGAAGTCGATGAACAACATTCTAACATAGGAGTCCTTCGTGTCCAGATGTGTGAGAGCTGTGTGAAGGGCAGAGGAGATGGCATCGTCGGTTGAGCGATTAGGTCGGTATGCAAATTGGAAGGGATCCAGGGAGTCAGGGAGGACAGATGTGATGCTTTTCATGACTAGCCGTTCAAAGCACTTCATCAGGATGGGGGTGAGTGCTACTGGGCGATAGTCATTGAGGCATGCGGGCGTTGCCTTCTTTGGGACAGGGATGATGGTGGTGGCTTTGAAACAGGTGGGGACGATGGCCTGGCTCAGTGAGATGTTAAAGATGTCCGTGAAGACCGCTGCGAGTTCCCCTGCACAGTCCTTCAGCACACGACCAGGTATGTTGTCAGGACCAGAGGCCTTCCGGGCGTTAATCTTGATGAATGATCGCCTTACGCTGTCTGAGGACAGCGTCAGCACCTGGCCATCAGGAGAGGGGGGGAGTTTATGTGCTGGTGTGCTGTTACTTGCCTCGAACCGAGCAAAGAACTCATTCAGTTCATTCAGCGCAGAGGCTGAGCTGTCACAGGTCTGGGGGGGTGGTTTGTAGTTTGTGATGGTCTGTATTCCCTGCCACAGACTGCGTGTATCCCTGCTGTCCTTGAAACGGTGAGCTATTTTCCCAGAATACTGCCTCTTTGCCTTTCTGATGCCCCGGTCCAGGTTGTTTCTGGCTGCCCTCAGGCCCACCTGATCTCCCGCTTTGAAGGCAGCATTCCTGGCTTTCATGAGTCTGTGAACCTCAGCTGTCAGCCATGGCTTCTGGTTAGCCCGAACAGTGATGGTTTTAAGGTTGGTTACATCATCAATGCACTTGGTGATGTATGAACATACAGTGTCTGAGTACTCCTGGAGACATGTGGTGTTGTTTGTGGTAGCAGCTTCTTTGAACATACCCCAATCTGTGGTGTCAAAACAGTCCTGGAGTGCCTCTGAAGACCCCTCTGGCCACACTCGTATCTGCTTGCGGACTGGTTTTGTGACTTTCACCAGCGGCCTGTATGCTGGCTTTAGCATGACACAGATATGGTCAGAAGCACCAATGTGGGGGAGGGGGACGGCTCTGTAGGAATTTTTCATGGTGGTGTAAACCTGGTCCAGGGTGTGGTTTCCTCTTGTTGCAAAGTTTATGTTTCTGTATGTTTTTGGTAATACACTCTTTAAATCTGCATGGTTGAAATCACCAGCCGTGATGAGAAAAGCATCAGGGTGGGCTGTTTGTTGCTCACTGATGTGCACATATAGTTCATTTAGTGCCTCACCTCTATCTTTGCTGTTGGAGCTTGGAGGGATATATACAGCAACAATCAAAACAGCTGTAAACTCCCTCGGTAAAAAGAACGGTCTACATTTAATAGTCATGAACTCCACAAAAGGTGAGCAGTGTTTGTAGACCACAGCAGCATCACGACACCATGCGTTGTTGATGTAAACACAGAGCCCGCCTCCGCGAGTCTTACCTCCCTTGATGAAAGCTCGGTCCGCTCTGTAGCATGTTAGCTGCTCCAGCTGAATAGCATGGTCCAGAACGTTGTTGTTAAGCCACGTTTCCGTGAATACAAACACACAGCAGTCTCTCACAGTCTTTTGTGTCGTTCGTAGCAGGCGTATATAATCCAATTTGTTGTCCAAGGAGCGCACGTTAGCCAGAACCATGGATGGAATAGCCGGCCTGTGTGGGCTAGCTGCTAGCCTAGCTCTGATACCTCCGCGCTTACCCCGCTTCTGTTTCCTGTCACGCCGCTTGTGGCGTTTCCATGGCGGGCGCGGTGAAGCGTCACGCCGCTTGTGGTACTTCCACGGCGGGTGCGATGAAGGGAAACTCGGGGCTGGCTTCCAGAGCAGCTCGCAGTCACGAAGCTCACGTAACTCCTCCTCAAGCTCATGCTTTTGTCTCCTCCAGGCTCGACTACTGCAACTCCCTGTTTATTGGAATCCCTGGCAAAAACCTTCAGAAACTTCAATATATTCAAAACAGTGCTGCAAGGATCTTGTTGCGAGTTCGTAAATTTGAACATATTACGCCCATTCTTCATAACCTTCATTGGCTTCCTGTCGCCTACAGAATTCAGTACAAAACTGCTCTCATTACACATCAATGCTTACATGGAACTTCACCAGATTATCTGAAGGATATTCTTATTCCACACTCATCCACCCGGTCGCTGCGGTCACAGAACAGTAATCTCCTTCACATTCCGAGAACCAAATTAAGGACCATGGGAGACCGGGCTTTCAGTGTGGCTGCCCCCCGCCTGTGGAACTCTCTTCCTGACTGTCTGAGAGCCCCACAGTCTGTGGTTGACTTTAAGAGCGGCTTGAAGACCTTTCTTTTCAACCGAGCATACTCTGCCTCCTCATGATTCTACTTTTGATCTTAGTTGATACTGTTATTGATTTTACTTGTTCTATTACTTGTTTTATTGACATTTAATTTCTGTTGCACCGTGTAGCACTTTGAGATTTTCATTAATGAAAAGTGCGTTATAAATTGAATTCATTATTATTATTATTATTATGTAGCTTCTCCTGGAGTTCGCTGTTTATTCCCAAATGAGCGGTTTTTCCGACATCAAGCAGAAATTCACGGCTATACTTGCGTTCTTGAACACGTAGACAAGACAAAGACGTGCCGGCAAGTTGCGGCGTGCAGGACAAAACAGACAAAAGCACCGTGTTGCTGGGAGAGAGAGAAGCCGCAACGTTTGCACGCGCCGCCATCTTGGATAACTATCCATTGTTAGGCTTGTGGTCCGTGAGCAGCTGGTTTCAGCTGTCAGCAGCAAACTGGTTCATCCACTGTGAGAGGGTGCTACAGTATTTATAAGATTGAGATGAATACAGCATCTCAGACTGAGGAAGTCTTTTGGACAAAAGATAAAACGTTTCTACAATTTTTTTGTTCTGTTTTGTTTTTTGAATGTCCAGAGGACCAGACTTAGCATTTTTAGATTTTCCTACCTGGATTATTGAGCATGCATCAGGGTCATCATCACACGCTTCTTAGCTGCAGGTGGATGTCCCTCAAGAGGAAAAAGACAGCTGCTTCCTCTGTCTCAGACTGGAAATAACACAAACAGGTAAAAAAATAAAAATAGTTAATAAGATTATCATTTTAAATTAAAAAGGTTAATTATTAATAAAAGAACAATACCTCTTCTTGTGGTTGGATCTCTCGGTCATCATCAGGGCAGGGATTTATTCAGCTCCAGGACTTGTTGACATCAGTTTTTTCATAAAGTGATGAACTTTTTGGCTGGTGTTGACTAGGGATGCACCGATACCGATACCAGTATAGGGTATCGGTTCGATACCATTTGTGTTTACTCGTACTCTAACTCATAAAAGGGCTCCGATACTACAGGACCCGATACCAGTTTCATTTCATTTCATTGACTATGTAAGAGTTCAAATGTAAAACTTTTTTTTTTGTACAAGTTTGGACATTCTTTAAGCCCTGAAAGTATGTCCAAACTTGTAAAAAAAAAAAAAAATGCCTCTGGTCCGCTGCGGTCCTCTGCGCGCGCACTGAGCCGTGCGGCTTCAGCGTTCTCCTCCTGTGTGTCTGCTCCTCCTCCTCCCTTTCGAGCGACAGAGCGCAAGGTACGTGTTTCAAATGAGCTACCGGAAAAAAGACAGAGCAGGTCTTCTGTGTGTGTGCGCGCGTGTGTTTTCAGCTGCAGCAAACTCCGTTTGGCTGCAGGACTCTTCGTGTTGATGTGGGGGGTGCAGCGAATCAAAGCGCAGCCCCCCCCCCCCACACACACACACACACACTGCTGAACACATAAACAATCCCCCCTCCCCTCCTTTCTGACGGAGGCTCCAAGTTTCTGCAGGATTGAACGGAGTTCAGTGCAGATAAAGTCAGTGACAGCTGGGGTGACAGCTGAAATAAGAAGGTTGATTTTCCCTCTGGGGAACATGAATAAGTTAAGTTAAATAATAAAATCTGTAGTTAAATAAAACAGGTTTTTGAGCTACATGCATTCAACTGGGTCTTGTTGCTCTCTAAGCTACAGTAGTTATTGAATCCATCCATCCATCCATCCATCTTCTTCCGCTTATCCGGGGTCGGGTCGCGGGGGTAGCAGCCTAAGTAGGGAGGCCCAGACTTCCCTCTCCCCAGCCACTTGGAGCAGCTCCTCCGGGGGAATCCCAAGGCGTTCCCAGGCCAGCCGAGAAACATAGTCCCTCCAGCGCGTCCTGGGTCTTCCTCTGGGTCTCCTCCCGGTGGGACATGCCCGGAACACCTCACCAGGGAGGCGTCCAGGAGGCATCCTAACCAGATGCCCGAGCCACCTCAACTGGCTCCTCTCGATGTGGAGAAGCAGCGGCTCTACTCCGAGTCCCTCCCGGATGACTGAGCTTCTCA
Organism: Garcialebias charrua; assembly: GCA_038048925.1. Taxonomy (NCBI): domain Eukaryota; kingdom Metazoa; phylum Chordata; class Actinopteri; order Cyprinodontiformes; family Rivulidae; genus Garcialebias; species Garcialebias charrua. The sequence goes on from JBBPBX010108061.1 coordinate 7,072, forward strand.
CCCTATCTCTAAGGGAGAGTCCAGCCACCCTGCGGAGAAAACTCATTTCAGCCGCTTGTATCCGAGATCTTGTTCTTTCGGTCATAACCCAAAGCTCATGACCATAGATGAGGGTGGGAACGTAGATCGATCGGTAAATTGAGAGCTTTGCCTTTTGACTCAGCTCTCTCTTCACCACGACAGACCGGTACAGCGCCCGCTTCACTGCGGACGCTGCACCTATCCGCCTATCGATCTCACGCTCCAGTTTTCCCTCATTCGTGAACAAGATCCCGAGATACTTAAACTCCTCCACTTGGGGCAGGACCTCCTCCCCGACCCGGAGAGGGCATGCTACCCTTTTCCGGCTCAAGACCATGGCCTCGGATTTGGAGGAACTGATCCTCATCCCGGCCGCATCACACTCGGCTGCAAACCGCTCCAGTGAAAGTTGTAAATCACGAACTGATGAAGCCAGTAGGACCACATCATCTGCAAAAAACAGAGAAGCGATTCTAAGGCCACCAAAACGGAACCTCTCAACACCTTGGCTGCGCCTAGAAATTCTGTCCATAAAAGTTATGAACAGAATCGGTGACAAAGGGCAACCTTGGCGGAGTCCAACTCTCACCGGAAACGAGCCTGACTTACTGCCGGCAATGCGGACCAAGCTCTGACACCGGTCGTACAGGGACCTAACAGCCCTTATCAAAGGGCCTGGTACCCCATACTCCCGGAGTACCTCCCACAGAACCCCCCGAGGGACGCGGTCGAATGCCTTCTCCAAGTCCACAAAGCACATGTAAACTGGTTGGGCAAACTCCCACGCACCCTCCAGGACCCTGTTGAGGGTGTAGAGCTGGTCCAGTGTTCCACGACCAGGACGAAAACCACATTGCTCCTCCTGGATCCGAGGTTCGACTATCCGACGGACCCTCCTCTCCAGAACCCCTGAATAGACCTTACCAGGGAGGCTTAAGAGTGTGATCCCCCTATAGTTGGAACACACCCTACGGTCCCCCTTTTTGAATAGGGGAACCACCACCCCAGTCTGCCAATCCAAGGGAACTGCCCCCGATGTCCACGCGATATTGCAGAGTCGCGTAAGCCAACACAACCCCACAACATCCAGAGCCCTAAGGAACTCCGGGCGAATCTCATCCTTCCCCGGAGCCTTGCCACCGTGGAGCTTTTTAACCACCTCGGCGACCTCAGCACCAGAGATCGGAGTTATTGAATCAAGTTACTAAACATAGATGTTTAACCCTTTAAAATACACTTGCTTGTTACTTGAAGCTGAATTGTTTAAAAACAGTTTGCACTTTTCAGAGAGCATTTTTAATAAACGTTGGCAAAATGTTACGATTTTATTTGATCAACAACACAAAAAAGTTTCAGGCTCAGGACTTTTTTTTCACTTTAAGCCCTGTACTTTACAGATTACCAATAGTAATGTACTTTGTTTATTTATGTTTGAAGTGTCTAATGAAAATAAACAGTTTAAGTTAATTAGAATGATTTAAAAAAATATTAATTAGTACTTGTATCGGTACTTGGTATCGGCAAGTACTTTAATGTAAGTACTTGTACTTGTACTCGGTTTTCAAAAATCTGGTATTGGTGCATCCCTAGTGTTGACATGATGGAAGACGTGGTAGAGACGCGCAGTTAATTTAAAGCCTGCACATCAACAACAACATTTCAGACGTAGATCCAGAGCTTTAAAATGTCCCACAGTTTGTGTTATTGATCTGGACTGATCTGACCTACCTGAAGGCTGTTTTAATGCTGCTGCTGCTCTGTTAGCAGTGTTTACAAGCTGCTCCTCGTTCACGTTCGGATCACGTCGTTAAGTCCGTTCAAGTTAGACGTGTTGTCTGCTGCAGATCCAGTCTCCGTGAAACAAAGTCCACACACCGTTTTGGATGTGCGCTCGTGTTTTTAACAAGTCACAACGTTCCCAAACAAACAGGAGACCGCAGCGAGATGCTAAACCTAGCTTAATGCTAACGTGTGCTACAAGACACCGGGCGGTCGCATAGACTGACGTCACTCCTGTCTTTTTTTTTAATCGCTCCCCCCGAGACGCATTGGCGAAATAAAATAAAATTACAGTTCTACAGAAAATGGCAAAAAAGTAACGCACAATAATTTGGAGTGAGTAACTTTAATCTGATTACTGGATTTTCAAATAGCAACGCGTTAGATTACACGTTACTGAAAAAAGTGGTCCGACCAGAGTAACGCGTTACAAAGTAACGCGTTAGTGACATCACTGGCTTTACATCTGCTAAGTTCTTGGCATAAATCAACACAGACATGTTCCCGATTTTAGTACTGTATTTTACATTGTTTTATAATGTAGCTGTTTATGTTTTTTTAACACAGTTTTCTTGTGATTTTTAATTAATATGCTTTTTTATGATTGTTGGCTGCAAGTATCAAGCTGCAAAATCCTTCATTTTCTACAGCTGATAGCTGTTGGTCATTAATTATGATGAAGTTTAACAACTTATCGGTGAACATTTGAGCTCCGTGGCTTCAGCAGTGTGTTTTTATTTTTCAATCCGGGGCGGGCGTTCTGATTTTGGTCAGCCGCTCTCAGCCTGTCCCTCCTACGAGACGGTCAGACAGCGGGTCGGACTGGATGCAGCTGGCCGCGGTCGGTCTCCCTGTTTCGGTTCAGCGAGAGTGGCGTCCCGCTGAAGACCCGGAGCACAAATGTCCAATATAAAACTAACTTGACCGCAGTTTAATGTGGCGCTATGGCTCTACAGACATTGCATGTTGTTGACTTGCTGTGTTTAGTGTAAAATACTTCTACACAGCGGACATGTTACGATGAAAAGTTGGCTAGCTGTTAACTAAAGTGCTACTCACTCAATCCACACGCTGTTGCTGGCTGTAAAATGAAAGGGATTTCCTGAATGTGAGGCAGGTCTTGATGTCTATGCACAGCATTATTACTCTGGGTTCATGAGACACGACTCCGGATCAGATTGGCCCCACCCCTACTACTACTGTTGCATTGTGGGGAATGTAGTGTTGGTATGTGACCGGAGGGCTTATTATGTTGTTTTTCTGGCAAAATACAAAAACAATAATTGTTGTGTGAGCAGACACTAGGAACCAATGTGTTGGTACTGGGGCACTAGGGGACACATTAGGTGATGCACCGTTGGCTGTAGAGTGACGCTCGTGAGTTGTACATGTGTTCGTGTTCAAGAGTTAATAAAGCCTGACTAAGTATCTCCAAGTGCTGCCCGTCTGGATGTGTCCACACTGAGGAGTAGACATAACATTACATGGTGTCAGAAGTGAAGAAGCCCGTCTCCGCAACGTCGACGTCGGTGAGAAAGCAGCAGTTTTAACACGGCGCGTCCCGTGAGTGAACGAGGAGCTAAGCTAACGCCGAGTGAACGAGTGTGCTAGGCTAACGCCGCGTGGACGACACTGCTAAGCTAACGCCGCGGACACGACGAACAGAGGATGGATTCCCTGTTTTCGATCAACCCACCTGAAAACTTAGATTTCAGCGATTATTCGTCATGGCCCAACTGGATTCGCCGCTTCGAAAGGTTTCGGATGGCAGCTGGATTGGACGGTAAAGACGAAAGCTATCAAGTGAACTCGTTAGTTTACACGATGGGCGATAAAGCGGATGACATTTTAGGAACACTGGGATTGAGTCAGGATGAGCTTAAGAAATACAAGTGTGTAAAAGAAGCTTTTGACAGACACTTTATTGGCAAATACAACGTTATATATGAGCGGGCACGTTTTAACAAAAGAAGCCAAGATGCTGGTGAATCAGCTGAATCCTTCATAGGCGCAGTCTATAAGTTAGCAGAAAACTGCCAGTATGGACCACTGCAAGACGAAATGATAAGAGACAGGTTGGTGGCGGGCATACAGCACCAGGGCCTGTCAGAGAAACTGCAGATGGACAGTGGACTAACGTTAGAAAAGGCGGTGCAACAAATAAGACAGCATGAAGAGATTAAGAAACAACAACCAGTCGTGAGAGAGACGACAGGAATGACACAGCATGCTAACGTGGACTTATTAAATTTCAAGAAAAGAACTTTCAGCGACAACCGAGCACATAAACCACACGAAACAAACAGACAGAGTGAAATCCAAAAAGGATACAAGTACT
>JBBPBX010108062.1:0-11209 GCA_038048925.1 Garcialebias charrua
TAACAAGTATTACATCCACATGACGCAGTGAAATAAAGGACGCGCAACGTTGTGCCAAAAATAAATTTAACAGGAACGGATTCATTCAGCCTTACTGGAGGTTATAATAAATAGTGTAACACGCAGAGCATTTATTTAGAAACAGATATAGTTTTCCGATCTAGGATATGGCTTATCAGCCGTTTTCAGAAATAATAATTTTCCAGTTTGGCACTACTGCTGCGCTCTGGGGAGCCGTGCATCACGCGTGCATACAGAAGCAGCGGTCAAACTGTTCCACAGAGGGAGCTGCAGGTCGATCGGGACTGTGCAGTCCAGTCCACACAAAGCCGGATCATGTCCAATGGAATGTCTCATCCATATGATTCCAAAGGCTGAGTGGTCGCGCTTGGAGCGCGCGCGCACCCTCACCGGTGTCGACACGGCAGCTGGAGGTGTTTCATTATCTGCGTTTATTGTAGATTTCTCCAAAATGACACGTGAAAGTACACCTTATATAACTTGTAGGAGAGCAAAAGCTTCACAGACAGACTGCGCACAGGGCTGCGGGGCGCGCGCTGCGTCTGGAGACTCCAACATCATGTCATGAAAAGTCTCCACCAAGACGCACAGACTCGTTTCTTCACATCATCTACATAAACAAAGATCTATGTTCTAGCAAACATCCAAGTAAGTTCCTCTGTGTTTACAGTAATAATGGTAATAAACTCGTGCGCAAAGTTAATATTTCCACACAGAATGAATGAATGAGCCGGTTCGCGCACCACAGCAGGGTGCGCGCGCACACAAATACCGACAATCACTCGTTCTTTGCATGATGAACACATTTTATTACTATTCTTACTTAGGATGTTTGTCCTCACTCATATTATATTGAATTCATTATTTTCCCGAATCTAGAAATCATTTCTGATCGCGCAGGGATCAAACAAACATGTCCTTCACACATGCAGGAAGTAATTTGCATCTGTTTAACATATGTAAATGTAGGCGTGTCAGGGGAGGTGTCTCACGTGCGCTCAGTTCCACGTCAATTGTGATGTACAAAAGGAATGTGCGTGGATTCAGGTGTACGCACAGTTTGATAAATCTGGATCTTTTTGTGCGTAGACACTTTTCTGGATTTCACCGTACGTCACTTTTCAGTAGGAAATCCACGCAGGTTTTTGATACATGAGGCCCCTGAAAATGCACTCAACTTTTTTTAAATTAAGCTTTTACTGCTTTTGTAAGCCAATCAGTTTGACATGATAGATTTAAAAACATATTTCCAAGAAAGGAAGATATGATTTCTTCTTTCACCAAATGGATATTAACATACAAAACAAATAGCCTAAAAAATAAAAAAATCAACTCTGAAGATAGGCTATTACACAGATGAAAAAAAAAATGTTTAGAGCAAAATCATTTTGAAAAATATAGAACAAGGCTATTTTAATTGAACGTGCTGCTCACTTCGGCCTTTTTAGCTTCAAATGCTGCAACATCCTTCACCGCAGATGACAGCAGGGTGCGGAATGGGACGCGCGCGCGGTCGATGATCCAGTTGTCCATCAGGAGCTTAACGTGACTTTTTTTTTCTTTTACCCCCTTTCAACTGGCCGGTTGGACCTGAGCATGCACCCGACCTGACACACATCAGCAGGTTTCACTGTGCTGGCTTTGTAAAGCGAGTTCCCCAGTTTTTAGCCTTTGTTAAATACTTTCCAGCTCCGTTATGTCACTTGCTCAATTGCAAATCCTCAGATGTGTGATAAGAGCAAAGGGTGGGCGGGGCCACGTGCTCAATTGTTGCGCAATCCACCAGCACTACTCTCTCTTTTCACAGTTTGATTAACTGATGCACTCCATTTATTTCTCATCCGCAACATATAAACATACTGCCTCCTCCTCAACAAGTAGATTAACACAATTTTATATTGTGCATTCTTATTTAGTTTTCTTTGTGCTGTATGATTTGTAAAACCGCATCAAAGCCTGAGACCGACCCGGCCCGCCCATCAAGCATCATTTTGGTCCGACCTGGCTTGAATTTCGGGTCGGGTCTGGTTGGGCTCAGGCTCAGGTCAGAAATTGCAACTCTACTGCTAACCAAACCACACTGCTAACCGTAGCATGGTGCTAACAGTACCATGGTGCCAAGACCATGTTGCCAACAGGACCATGGTGCTAACCGTAGCATGGTGCTAACAGTAGCATGGTGCTAACAGTAGCATGGTGCTAAGAGAACCTCACTGCCAACAGAACCACTCTGCTAATAGGACTATGCTGTTGTAGATGTATTTCAGTTTTTCACTTTTGGCGTCTTGTTTTTGTATTTTTGTTGCATGTTTTTATTGTTTTATTTTTGGGCGAGTCATGATGGTTCTTCTCGTCCTCAGCATTTCATTGCATTTTAGATCTTGTGTTGTTTCTGCATATGACAAATAAACCAAATCTGAACCTACATACTAAATTGATCTCTATCTCTGTAAAAGCAATTTGACTCTAAAAGTTAATAATTGTCGATGGACATTCAATGATTACTACCCCAAAATTTTAAGAAAATCTTTTCGGTGGTTCATGAGACATTTTGCTAATGGGATGGACAAACGAACGTATGCAAACACACAAGACACAGGGAAAAACAAAATCACCCTTTTGAATTTGACTGAATACTGTTCAACCACATCTAACCCATGGGGAAAGTACATCATTAAATACAAACTGACATGAGTGGAGGAAACCTGCAGCAGATGTTTCTGGCTCGTGAAAGGTGCATCGTAGATGTGGAGATCAAGGGGAAGAAACGCCATCGAAAACACTTGAGTTTTAATTGGTCTAATCAAAAACGTGATGTGTGGGGTGACAAAAGGTTATTTTAATTTGCCCGAGGCAATCACTTTGCTAACATAACTGTAGGATCAAAATTGTACTTTGCAGACTAATTTAAATATGTTAATCACAAATGTATAAAGCTGGTGCCCGTCGTGTCTCACGCCATTCAAAACGGCACAGCCACAGCACAGAAGCCGGATAAATTATTGAAGATTATATACATTTTTAATCCAATCAGTACCAGATAAAATGATGCATTATTGACTGGTTAGCTTATGATACCCCTGTTAACCAGAACAATATGCTTTGCAGCCACGCACGCTCTCAAATTTCATACTTGTAAGTTATTTACAGATCAGTTCTTTTCAAGTTCTCATTGATATGCAAATGTACGTCTATAGTCATGATGCTTTATTGCCATGAAGTCTTCAGTTCTTTGGATGAAAGCCTTCAACAGGCTTTATTCTTTGCGAGAATCAAAAACAAAAACAGCCACTGTGTGTAGCTGATATTTACTGTCCGCCGACAAAGGCAAAGGAGGAGCAATAATGTTTTTGCTTATGTCTGTCTGTACCTTTAATTAAAGATTGGTAACGTAGGATCATGTGGAAGGAAGTTACTTTTTTAACTCAATTATTCCTAACTTAAATTTGAACACGAGCTAAACGGATGAGGTGGAATTTAAACATGACATTTGTTTGACGCAGTTGCGCTCTTGTTTGAGCAGACGGCTGTTCGATATCTCCCCGACCTCTTCCAGGAACCCTTTTCAAACATTTGCTTGGTGCTGAAGGAGGGTGATGTCTGTTAAGTCTCCATCGCAGAGTCTTTTGAAACACACAGCCGCAGAAATGCACACAGAGATGACGCTTGAAATGAAATCTTTATAGAAAGGAGGAATAAAGCAGGAGGAAACTTTTCTAAAGGGATCAGACAACTTTTCTACAGTTAAACCTAAAACACACTTCCTGCACTCTGCAGAAAACTATGATTTTTAAAGTACATTTACACAGCAGTCTCAAACAGAGCAGTCTATTTATTCAAGTTTTACTTCATGGATCCTAATTCTTGATATACTAGCTGAAAAGAAAGCTGCGTAATGCTTCATGAAATATTTCACCGTGAACTGGGTGCATTGTAATCAATGTCACCACATCTAAAAATTACTTTTATTAAATTAAAATGTCTATTTTTAGTTAGTTGTTAATTTTTTTTTAAACAACATGCGGATTGGTCATGAACGGCACCAGAGTTGTGACATTTTTTGTGCCAGACAGTGCTCGCTCAGTAACACAGAAGTTCCTCCTGAGAAGGAAGACTGGCACCTGCTCACAGTAAAATCTGGAGGTGGGGGTCTGGGGGTCCACCCCCATACATTTTTGAATAAATTAAATGCTATGTCCTGCATTTTGGTGTATTTTAATGGGTTTGCAAACCTCTATCTTTACCTACATTTGTAAACACGATCCAATAACTATTTTAGAGAGCAACAAGAACAGCTCTCTCCTTGTGTATGAATAGTGTTTCTGTCATCAAAAAAGGCGTTCAATACAGGATCAACTGGACTTTATTTGTTGCAGAAAACGTTTCGACTTCTGTCCAGAAGTCTTTTTCAATTCTGAAATGTGTTTCTGTCATGTATTCTACACCCCTTCCCTATCACTTGACGGTTCCGAGCCCGACTCTTCTCCGCTGAATTCACTGTCCTGCTTGTTCCACATGAAACCTCCAGGCTCCTCCTCTCTCTGTTCTTGGCGGCCGCCTGTGGGCTCCTGCCTGCGTATGATTGCCTGGTTAGCTTGGCTTTCACCCCCACACCACTCGCTCGCTCGCTCTTGCTCCGATCTCGATTGCCATTGACTTCAAGTGCTTCAATTCTCAGTTGTCCAACTAAGGGCAACGAGAAGTCTTTTTTTAAACTTAAAGTAAATTGGACTGTCTTTTTGGCATTTTGATCGCTGTTATTTTGACAAATTGGCGCTGTTGTTTTGATACGTGATGTACATAATGTGAATAATACACATCAAACATTTCTCTCGTTGTATTTTAATAAATAATCAAAATTTTATTAATGACTCACTTAAACTATAAACTGATTTGCAATTTTGTCGTGCTGTTTGACTATATTTTTGAGTTTTTTAAATAAAATTGCATGACGACGTTGGACTTTTGGATATTTTTTTGAAGGGTTGAAGCGGAAATGCTTACTTGAAGGGCAGCTCATATGGGATATTAATAAACTCACAAGTGGCTGTTGTGTTTAAAATTAGTGTTTATGTAATCATTTTCAGTTTACATATCCATTATAAGTTTTATTTGTTCAAGGCAGTCAAATTTGTTCATAACTTAATTATTAGTAAGCCTGAGAGCTACCGGATCCAATCAGTTACCAAAACTCAACATGTCAAAATAAGAGAGTTCCTGGCTCGTGTTCCAGTAGGATCTGGCTCAAATTAAGTGCTGGTTTTAACCATCGACATACATTAAAGCTAGACACAGGACTGGAACAGAATTTGAATTAACAAAGAAGTGCCCCCAAGCACTTTTTAAGCCTAGCCTCTCCAGTAAATGAATGGCACTTTTTTTTTTTTCTGATTTGAAAATAAAAATGCACTTTAGATAACTTTAAAAAAAAAATTATGTTGTTTTACCTTGCTGCTGCATGTTATGCATTTTTTTAATTCAAGCCTTAACGAAAGTGTCGTGTTACGCTGATTAATATTGCATCAGCTTGTTAGTGAGTTGCGAAGGTGAGTAGGTGGGACTTTTATTTTTGGCCCCACATCCTCAGTGTGGACCTCTGGCTCCAAAAAACAAACAAAACAAACAAATAAACCCCAAGATATTTTGATTTTGGACAATGAATGTTGAGCAAATTTTTTTTGTACACAATATGCATCTGAGCATTGTATGTTGCATTTCAAACTTGCATAATGCAAATATATTTTGTAAAATAGTTTTTTATAAAACATTTTATTTTATTTACATTATTATTTTCCCATGATGCATTTGTAAATTGAACCTTTGAGCGTTTCTTTTCATCAATCCTTGTATCATCTTTAGCCTTGTCAGAGGTTGTTTTAAACAAAATACAAAAAAGCCCAATTGAAAAATAACACGATAATAATTATAAATCATCAACCTTCAGTATAAACAACAAAAGTAATCTTTTCATATGGGTCTTCTAATTCTGACCTGATCGAAAACATTTTGGAACAAAGAGGCAGATGGCATTGGTCTAAATATTAACATATTCTTTTGAGAATACAGAACTGTTCCCTGACAAAACATAGTGATGTATTTTATATGCCCAGTTTGTCTTCCTGGGATGAAAGACCACCTACTGTTCTTTTTGGTCTAGCATCTCTGTTGTAAAATTAAATCGATACTAACAAGTACGTATTCTTGCTGGTGTATCCGAAGGCTCAATTTGCTGTTTCCTCCGCTCCTCTGTGATGTGCCACGGTCACAACACACATCGTTAAGCCACATTCTTGTTGTGACTGGCGTGTTGCTTTAATATGTTAAACATGGCTCTTGAAGGTTATTTTAGTTTCATCCTTCTTACAGTTTGCAGTCTTTTGCTGTGAGCCCCACAGGAGCTCTAAATCCGTCCAAAGCTAAAATCACAATACTCAACAAACACACTATGTATTCCTGCTCGAGTTAGATCTGCTAAAAGGACAATAACGTGATGTTACATGAGATTTGTTAGCTCCAAAAATAATTGCAAAGTTACCTTGGCTGGGTGCCAAAAGGAGAAAAAGACCGAGATCTAATATTTACCTACAACGGATTCACTTGGCTTGTTGCAGGAGGCCAGTCATCAACTGTAACTGCCTTTAGGAAAACATTGGTTTTATTAAAACTTTAAGTGGGTAATCATTGGATGTGCATCTCCAACTGATTAACTTTTGTAGTCATTCTAATTTAAGAAGGTCCCCACAGTTATTGAAACTTAGCAAACCCAAATATAACTAACTCATTAATCAAACATCAAAGCTCATGCTCAATACTCCAGGTAAAAAATCCAACAAAGTTCAGTCAGGTCATCTGGATGCTTTTTTGTTGTTGTTGTTGTTGAAATATTTCATCCTTTATCAAAAGGACTTCGTCAGTTCAAGGAGCCACAACAAACTCAGTCCAACAAGCAGCACACCCACAACATAGTGGGCCAACCAGTTTGCTGGTAATAAGATGGTTTCTGGGGCCCGCCCTCTCCCCCGTCAACCCCTCTGAGGCAGCCATAGCCAAAGTGGTTCAAAACATTAAAGTTCATGCTCAATAATCCAGGTAAAAAAAATCCAGGTCCAGATGCAAACGAGGCAGGGAGCTGAAATCATGACATGCTGTGCTCTTTTAGAGTGTTTAGAGTTTAGAAACATTGTTGAGAATATTGCAAGAATGTGGGAAGGGTTTAAAATGCCTTATATATAAATATAAATATTAAAATAAACTACCGGTACTACTTACTACTTGTACTATTTTTACTTGGTGGTTATTCACTTATCGCGGGGCTTCAGGGTACGGATCCGCCACGATAAAGAGGGAATACTTTATTTAAAAAATATAAAATAATAATAATAAAAATGTCACACAATGTCATCACTGTATGTTTTCATACAATGGCGAAATTAGTCTCTGCATTTAACCCATCCACTACCAGGTAGTGCAGTGGGCAGCTATTGAAAGCCCCCGGGGGGCATTTTGGGGATGAGGTGTGCTGCCCAGAGACAACACGCGGTATGCAGGGACCAGGGATCAAAACTGGGACTTTCGGGTCCCAAGCTAGCTGCCCTGCCTCTAGACCATCTCGTCCCCCATGATAAATAAATAAATAAATAAATAAATAAATAAATAAATAAATAAATAAATATCCAGGGAGTCCGCGAGTTACGGCGCCCTTGACCTACGGCAACTCAGACTTACGGTATAAATCATAATTAATAAAAATGTGAAAAAATAAAATATATATTTTTTGTGTGTGTTTAAATTTTCTTAATTTCATGTGTACAGCCCTTTGTTGCAGCTGTGATCGTTTTAAAGGCTTTATAAATAATAATTATTATACAAATTATAATTTTTAATCATATTTGTGCAGTTTCCGGAAATGGTGCAGTGTCCGCCACTTTAAAGTCCATGACCCACCATGTTTTCAAATTGTATCGCCATTAATATTTATTAGTTTATTTAAAAATAATACAGGAGCGTTTATTTATATTGTAGAGAAATAATGCAAAATGTGTTATTTCATGATTTATAGCAGATTTTAGCAGAAGCTCCGGGAAGATCTGCCCCTCTCCAAATATGGGCATTCACATCACTAAAGATTCCGCCTTGGAGTTACAGGCGGAGTTTTAATAAGCCTTCATCAACTTCCATGACCGCTGCTCTAAGAGAGGAAAAAAAAAGAGAAGCGGTCGCTCACTGATGTCTGTCATATTCTGAGCAGCATCCACGTAGACATACTAGTTTAATTCGCTTGATCGCGACAAATTCATTCATTTCCGCATCGCCTTTTTATTCTCTCCCCTGACCAGACAGGTCGGGAGTAGAAAGGCAGTCGCAGCGCGGAGCTCTGAGCGCGCGGGCTTCCCTGTGCTCTCCGTGCTCTCCCGTGCTCCAGCAACAAGGCTGGGACAGAACCGAGCAGAACCGAGCCCCGGCACGAACTTCAAAGCTGATGGAGCGGAACGGGGAGCCAGGGAGAAGCCGCGCGGCTCGCTCCTCTCTGGGCAGAGGAGAGGAGAGCAGCCAGCAACAGTCGCAGCGGTGTTATATCTTATTAAAAAGGTCTATAAAATAAATAAAAAATAAAAGCAGACCACTGGTCCAGTTGTACACAAAAATGCACCAGGAAATATGCAGTTTTACTCTCACTCTCATAAACCTCCATGGAAACTCACTCCTACCTTCTGCCTTGCTTTCTGGGTGGAGATCAATGTAACAAAAGGCATGACCCTTCGGGACTCTTCGGCCAGGTTTCCGGATTCATTCGGGAGTGGTTTTTTTTTTTTTTTTTTTTTAACCCTCGCCTGGCCCAAATGCAAAAATGAAAATAAAATTCATAAAATACTACAGTAATTCTCCAATATGGTGAATTGTTACTGTCACGGTGGGTGTTGTCCTTTAAGGTTAGTTCCAGCCTTGGCACTCGGCAGCTGGCTTTGGAGGACCGTGTGTCCGATCAGAGGTTGCCTCATACGGATAAATAAGCTGGAAACGCTCGGTGAACGCTGGACGTCTCAGGCCCGGAGCAGCAGCCGCCGATCTCTCCGCCGATCTCTCCGCCGATCGCTCCCACAATGCCGGCCAACAACACCAGCTCATGCGATGGGCTAATGGCGGAGCTAATGCTAACGCGGGGACACCGAGCCGACAGGCGGCGGAGAGGCCATCTGCGTCCAGTAGCTTACCTCGATATCCGCTTCACAGCCTAAGATGTCGGGGGACACGAGCTAACAGAGAAGCTAACATGCTAAAACGCGGAGAAACAGCTCCGACAGCCTTTTTGGATGGGCTAATGCTAACAGGTGCAGCTAATGGCGGAGCTAACACGCGCAAATTGTTTTGGATGGATGGACACCGCGTAGAAACTGCTTTCAGTAAGTTATTAACGCTTTTTATGGCTCAAAATGTATGGAGTTAACATGCTAACAGTCCTTCCTGTAAACAGTTTGGACCGCGTGGAACAGCGCAAAGCTGCGGAGCTCGGACGTGCAAGAGCTAAAATGCTAAAAGACGGAGACAGGCTTGAACAGCTCAAAGTAAGAAATTAATATTTTTTATTGATCAAAATGTATATATTTTTTGAGAATTATGTACTACACTGTGTTAGGTGTGTTAGGATAGGCGAAGTGCTTGGTAACTACATTACCGTAAATGTACGTGTATCAGTGGCAGCTGGTATGTGGTCCCCGACTCACGTCAAAATCGGGTTACGAAAGACCCGTAGGTCCGGAACTCGTTCGAAAGTCGCGGACTCCCTGTATAACACAGATGAAAGAAACTGAAGCATCTTTAATAAATATTTTTATATAAAAAAACATGTCCTAACAAAAGTTTACCCCAATTTTACCATGTTAATAACCTTCCCATATCACATCTTCTTCTTTCAGCTTCTCCCTTCATCAGGGGTCACCACAGCGAACTAGTCGCACAAAGACTTACTTGGCAATTGTTTTTATGCCGGATGCCCTTCCTGACACAACCACAGACACCGAGCTACCACAGCCCTCTGTGTGGAGCAGAGTGCTGCTATCTAGGGTTCCCAGGGGAGCAGATGGTGTGGATTAAGGGCCTTGCTCAAGGGCCCAGAGTGAGGCAGATGAGGGTGGAGACAGGTATGACTGCTTCACTTATCCCACCCACATTTTTGATGTTGTCCGTACTCAGGCTTGAACCGGCGATCTTCCGATCACAAGCTCACTTGTGGATCAGAAGGACTCATACGTGCGTCTGCTCTTTGTGGACTTCACATCTGCCTTCAACACCATGATCCCCCAAACTCTGATAGACAAACTATCTACACTTGGACTAAGCCCCTCTATTTGTAACTGGGTCTTAGACTTCTTAACAAACAGACCACAGTCCGTGAAGATCCACAACTTCTCCTCTTCCACCATCACCCTCAGCACTGGCTCTCCTCAAGGATGTGTGCTGAGCCCTCTTCTGTTCACTCTGCTCACATATGATTGTACAGCCACACTTCCAGGCTGTCATATTGTTAAGTTTGCAGATGATACAGCTGTGGTGGGATGCATCACAGATAATGATGAATCCAGCTACAGACAGGAGGTGGAACATCTGGAGAGCTGGTGCAAAGAGAACAACCTTCACATGAATGTGAAGAAGACGAAGGAGATGATTGTGGACTTCAGAAGGAACAAACACACCCACACCCCACTGTATATAGGTGGATCTGCGGTGGAGGTGGTCTCCAGTTACAAGTACCTGGGTGTACACTTGAATGATAGCACAGTTGCAGAGAGGAAAGCTCTACAAAGAGTGGTGAAGGCTGCACAGAAGTCTGTGGGAGTCAGTCTCCCCACCATCACAGACATTTACACCTCCAGATGCAGAAAAAGAGCCACCTGCATCATGAAAGACCTCACTCACCCAGCACACTCACTCTTTGCACCACTCCCCTCGGGACGGAGGTTGAGGAGCATCAAATGTAGAACCACTAGACTGAGGAACAGCTTCTACCCTGAGGCTGTCAGACTCATGAATAAATAAATAATAAGAATAAACACTGCAAAATGTCACATCATGCTGATGCTGATCTGTTTCTTGTTGCTGCGTTCATCTGTGACCATCTGCTCATGTTCGTGCTGCTGTTTATAATGATGTTTTTCTACTACATTAGGGCTTAGTGTATTACTAGCTGATG
>JBBPBX010108063.1:0-11209 GCA_038048925.1 Garcialebias charrua
CAGATTATAGCTAAATGAATGATTTTGTAGTAAATGTCTTGCTTTACTGAGAGGTCAGTAAAGGTCATCACTGGACAGTTCAAAAACCTTAATTTGACCCTGGGTAGGTCCACTACATCTCCCCCCTTTTGGAAGCCATCGCCAGTCCTTGGGGATGGGGTCCAACACGAAAGGAAACCTTGAACTGTCTTTGATCTTGAAGTAATCCAGCAAGTGGAAAAGAAAAAATCAAAAATTATAATCCCATAAAGTTTTTGAAATTCCATACTGTTCGGAGGTAATCCCATTGCGAAAAGCTTTTAATCCCTTGGAAAACTGAGTCTGTTAACTCTTGGCAAACAAAGTCTGTGATCCTTTGGGAAACAAAGTCTTATAATCCACAGCGGTAATTCCACAGCAGTAATTCCACAACGATTAGTTTTGTTGATTGATCAGCAACAATTGTTTTCATAATCAGCATGTAGAGGGGATCCCTCGATTGACGCAGAGGAGGCGACCCTTGGATGAAGGTTGAAGACCAAGCGTTGGAGCTGCAGGTCCCCACATCGAAGGTTGTTGGCTGGTTGGTTTCCAGTCAGTGCCACTCTGGTTCTATGTGTCATGCAATTATGTGGTTTTTTAAGGTGGGCTTATGATTGGGATTTTACATTAAGCCTTACCTATATGCACCTGGTATGTAAGCTATCATGGTTTAGATCAGCTACAATTACCAATTAAGGGGTGGATCAATTCTGTAAAATTAGATATAGGGATCTATACCTATAAAATTTTGGAGGGCTTCTGTAACGAAGGCCTCTAATTCCAAACTATTCCTCCATTCATTACTTAGTTTAGGTTAAACTAAAATAGAAAAATGAAATATAGTTTGATCTAAATGTCTGTTGTCTTTTAGACGAACGACGTAGGATTTGGTATTCCTAATAAATTTTGAAGTCTATGGCGAGACTCATCAAAATGAATAGATAATCTAGAATAGAAACGATCGAATCGGTTCAATTTAGAAATTGTGAGACCAGTGTAGTTTATGGTACCTTGAGTAGCTTTAAACTACATTGACTCTTCGACGATTGAGATTTAACAAAACGAACTGCATGTTGGCATAGTTAAATCCATATCATTCATTAACCAATGTTAATACAAAACCTTTTTGGCTGGGAGTGTTCAGAACCAAACAATATCTCAACTAATGACAACAGTAATGACTAAACAACAAGGAAACAACGTTTCACTGCTTCGACACACTCTTGTCGTCAGATTCCAAAGTGCAACACACAAGAAAAACGGGTCTCAACTTTATGACCGAGGTCAAATTAAATCTCGTGGATTTAAACGGTTGTTAAGGTTAGTTTTTTGTTGTGGGTTTTAGGCTTAGCGTTTCTAAGTTCAAGTTGGACAATGCGACTTATAGGGTGGAGAATACGGTAGTTTAAACCTGATTAGTTTATTTACTAACTTGTGTTTGGACGACCTTATTATCCCATGAAGTCGGTGAGTTTGTGAGATCTTTGTCTTTTGTGGAGTCATTGAACGCCTTGTAAGGTTTGATCTGATTTCGATGTACCCATTTAGCAATTGGCTCTTTGCGGCCTTTGCTGATTTTGATTTCGTAGACGACTGAGGACACTTTGTCTGTTATCAGATGAGGTCCAGTCCACCTGGGCATTAGTTTGCGGGCGAGAGTTCCGGTCTCGGACCCTCCTTTCCCGGTTGCTGGGGCGAACGTATAGTACCAGACTCTGTCTCCCACTTGGAGTTCATTGTGAGAGGCCTTCTGGTCATAGTACGCCTTACGTCCTTCAGCGGATCTTTCCAGGTTTTTCTGGGCGAAAGCAAAAGTGTTTCTGAGGTGTACATTCAAATCTTTGTCTTTGGCATGGCCTAACATCACCCCCCTTTGGTCATGGGGGACCACGAGCACAGGTGAGGACGTCCGTCCATGGGCACAAGTTAGGATGCCACCGTTTAGTTTAAGCTGTTTGCGCAGCTGAGAGAAGACGGTACACAGGAATCGTTTAGGTTTTGGCCAACGTATCTTCTTACGTTTACCTCTTTCCGCGTAATTCAGGTGTGTCACAACTGTCGGCGCAATCGCTGGTGTGTCTGATTGTACAGACTGCGACGGGTCACTGTCGTTGTGTGTGTCTTCCCACTTCTTGACTGAAGAGGGGCTCTTTGAGTCTGTAAAAACTATGTCATTTCTGACTAGTTCTAGACACAAATGTCCCTGAACCAAGGTTTCATCGAAAGCTTGGCTGATAGCCGATTTACCTGTCCCAGGGGACAGTACAGCAACCTCGGTGTGGGGTCCTTGGATCTCCACACCCTTCTCTACCTGTGGTAGGTAATGTGAGTTTGCCCCCTTCTTGTCTGAAGAGGGGTCCTCGTAGTCTGCAACAATGATGTCCAAGTGACTGTCAGCGTTTGGTTGACTGTCATTTTCTGGACTCAGATGCCCTTGAACCAAGGTTTCATTGAAAGCTTGGTTGATTGCCGAATTACCTGTCTCAGAGGACAGTACAGCGTCATCGGTGTGGGATCCTTGGATCTCAACACCTTTCACTACCTGTGGTAGGCAGTGGTCAGGGAGTGCTGAATGTGTCAGCTCACAGAGGAGGTTCTCTTGTTGGGCCAGAGTTTGGTCCAACTTTTGGGTCTCTTCTGTCTCACCTGTAGTTGAAGGTTCACTTACCGGGCTCTCGTCCTCGGATGAGCAGTCCCTTGTGTCCTCTGCGGTACCTGCGGTTAGGCAGTCTGTATCGCAACTAGGAAGCACTTTTATTGGCAGGGGTTTTCTCACTGTGCTCCACATTTTCCGTCGACCATAATCTATAATCGCGTTGAAGCGGTTTATAAAATCTTGGCCAACCAAAAATGGGAATGAGTCAAGTTTAGACACGTACACCGGGTGGTGTATTGTCATTTCGCCAATCTGCATGTGAACCATAGCCATAGCTGTTAGGGTTGTTCTCGTCTCTGCGAGACCCTGTAGCTCAATAGCACATTTCTCAAAGGGTATTTGCCTGTCAACACCGTTAGCGGCGGTCCTCAGCTCCTTGAACAGCTTGGCCGACATAATGGTTATATCAGCACTACCGTCCAGGAGGGCTTCACGCTCAAGGACACTTTCCAGTGTGATAGGTAGGTAAGCTTTCTTAGCCACCCCCCTTTGTATAAAGTTACACAGAAACCTCACAGGTCTTGTCCCACGTTTCTGTTCACGTGTGACTCTGTCTGTGTAATCTTGTTTACTGTCAGCATCTTGTTCGCTGTCAGCATCATGACCTTCAGGATGTTGTTGTGTGTCAGCAATTGGTTTGCTGTCAACATCCATGGCAATGTTGGTAGTAGTGTGCGCTGAGTTATTTGTGTGCTCTGAGTCTTTGTGAAAGACAGTGCCACGCATTGTACCAGTTTGGTCATCCTCTATATCATTCAAGTTTTCAAACAACCAACTTATGTCCACTATCTCCTCAGAGCATAGAGGTATGTTGCCTTTTTCCTGGAACTTCTGTGACCTTTTGCTACTCTCGGACTGTCCAGTCCGCAGTGCAGGGGCAGGAGCTTTGCTCGGTGTAGACCGCGGAGGGTCACTTAAAGAGCGGGCGTCCACCGTTTGTGGTTTTTTGCTTATCTCGGGCAGCTTCGTCCGAGGTGCAGGGACAGGGCGTGTGCTCGTCCTTCTCAACCATATTGGGTCTCTTAACCACTTCGGGTCATAGTTCCAGCGGGCATCGACATGTGGTTTGTGAGTTTGAGAAACATGTTTCTTCTCGCCTTTTATAGGAGAGGGAGTTGATGAACTTATCCCTTCCAGCTCCAGCGAGTGGGATTTGACCTTTTCTTGGTAATGTAGTTCACGTTCTGGTTTTGTTTTTAACCAGATCGGGTCATTGTTTTGTCTGTGAGCGTCACAAACATTTACAGCACCCCGTTGTGTTGTTAATTCGCCTAACAAACGTTCGAACTCAAGTTTTTTTCGGTGATCTTCTTCACGTTCTTGAATGCACTTCTGCTTTAATACTTCCAGCTCTTCACGCCTTGATGCGATCAGCTTGAAAGCTTCATCATAATCGTCATATCCCATCTTTGTTTTGAAATTTCTCCAAATTAATGAGAGATGTTTGTTTGAATCAATAAGACGGTATTCATTATAGTGTATGCAAATAAATGCTTTCTTAGCGTTGAGTTACTTCACTAAAACAGCTTCCTGGGTTTATTCCAGTAATCTATAAACAAGTCTTTCATTCATTCAGTACCTTTTTATTTATTTTAGGTTTTACCTGCAATGAAACATATGGTAAGTTAAGCCTTTGTGGCCGTATTAACTTAATAGACCTATCTTTTAAAACAATTACTATTAAACCACGCTTAATGTTTTCTGTCTTTCACTCAAACGCCTTCTTAAAGATTACAAATAAATGCAATGTTAACACTAAAATGTTAGCAGATTTTGTTTTATTTTGCACCAAGAGAATGTATTTCAGATTCAGTAAAACTGTTTTGAGTTGCCGCAGTTATCTGGATTGAAAAATGTAATTTTGTTTGTTATTTTAAACTTTTTATTTAAAATAAACTGGAGTCATTAATTTTACACAGAAAAACGTTAAAAATGCCATTTTTAACTAAAAGTGTACAGATGTACAACAATTCTGTTTAAAATTCAGAGATGTGAAGAGCTTAATGTGGAAATGCTCTGTTCTCCATCATTTTTTTTTTATTTAATTTGAAAATCAAATAAAAATTCCCTTTTGAGTGTTATTTTAAATCTCTTCAGTATTTAAAATGAGCAAATTGTGTGTCTGTACCTCTGTTATACTAAAATTTGTATTTAAAATAAACAGGAATTTTTGTTTGTGTACAGTACAATATGTTAAAGCTGGTTAATTCACCGTAAAAATGCTGACTTTTTATGATGTTTTTTGTGAATGTGACTGTTCGTCACTCAAAGTGCACCAGGAAATGACGACACAAATAGGCGGGTCGACGCAGCGCGTCACCAGCTCTGCTGTGCTGAGCGAGGCGGAGCTCGCTACACAGATACGTGACGTCAACCAATCAATCACAGAGCCTGTAGTTTTCCAAGCGTTCATGGTAAATGAAGTTTTCTTACCTTCGCCCAATGCAGTACCGGAAATGACGACAAAGTGGGTTGGTCGCAACGGCGTGCGTTCCCACTACAGCGAATCAGCGTTCGCCACGAGTGATTGACAGCTCACAGCTCTCGTTTCATCCAATCACAGCTCATAAACAAACGTGTACTTGGACACGTAGCTCTGTAACGTTACCTTAGCACAACAGAACACAACTTTATAGACTCGTAACCAACTCAAACGCTTCGAATTAACTCCCCAAAACTCTGAAACGTGGCAATCACATTTAAAACAGGCACGACTAAGCTACGCTCAGTAACCAGCACGTCAACTGTAACACGACACGGACTCCCTCGGAGCCGCGTTCAGGTCGGTTCCGTCCACTTTAAAGGAGCAGAACTCGGGTTTCAGAACCACTATCCGACACCGTTCTAACAGTTATATGCTTCTTTGACCTGCTCTAACATGTAAAATACCAGCACAGCAATCTTGTAGATGTTAAATTAGCTTTTCAGGCAATTTGACTCGGCGGTCATTTTGCAGTGAGATTGCCTCAGTTTGTGCAACGTAATCTGGACCGGGTCCTTATCAGAACCACCAGACACTTCCCACACAGCGAGACAGATCCCCACCAAACTACTTATAGCGTTTCAAAAGTTGAACAAATAACAATTTCAGCTTCAAATGTCATTAACTGCAGTCCTGCAATCGTTCTGAACACTTTTCCAGCCAAAACAATTAATCTGTTAGAGTCTAAAACTTGGATCCTAATATGCAAACATGACGTTACAGGTCATGACTGAGACCACAGATATCAATAAACTTTCAGATCCGGTACGAGCCACCAGATGTAAGAATTATAACGAGGTCAGTATTAATATTGACCTCCTCATAATTCTTACACTTTCAGCGGCCAGACCCACAACTGCCACAGGCTCGGTCGTGGGTGCCAGATTTGCCCGTGGGCCTGTGATAGAAGGTCTCTGTGAGCGGGCAGCTGCCAAGGTGCTCCTGCTAACAGTGAGACCAGCTCTGCAAACCAGGCCTTCTTCGGCCACCTGGGGGCCACCAGGATCAGAGAGAGGCCCCCCCTGCGCACACGCTCCAGCGTTGGCTGAATTAACGCTACAGGGGGGAAGGCATAATAGCGCCTTGACGCCGACCACTCGTGAGCGAACGCGTCCGACCCGAGAGATGTGTTTGCGCCCCGTATGGAGTGAAACATAGCAAGGTGGGCGTTTTCCCTGGTTGCGAACAGATCGACGTCTGCTCTCCCGTATTGTGCCCAGATCTGGTTCACAATGCGAGGGTGCAGGCGCCACTCTGAGTGGAGGGGCACCCCTCTTGACAGGGCATCCGCCCCGTAGTTCAGCTCTCCTGGTACGTGCGTCGCTCTGAGTGACAGGAGACGCGAGCTGCACCACATTAACAGTTCCTGGGTCAGCCTCAGGAGGGGTAGGGAGTGAGTACCCCCCTCCCTGTTGACATAGGAGACCACACAGGTGTTGTCCGATCTGATTAAAACATGTTGGCCTGAAATCAGACCCCTCCTGTGGAAATGTTTTAGTGACAGGAACACAGCGAGCAGCTCGAGCTGGTTTATGTGCAACTGGGCCTCCGTTTGGGACCACACACCCCGTGTGTGTTGATTCTGACAAAGACCGCCCCAACCTGACTTTGAGGCGTCCGTCGTAACCAACACCCGGGACAGCACCCTGCCCAGCTGGACACCTTCGCTCATCATGGAGGTGTCCCTCCATGGCTGCAGAGCCTCCATACAGGCTGGGTCCACCGACATCCTTTGTACCAGGGTGGCGGGGCCTCGCTGCTGCCTGCTCACCCAAATCTGGAAAGCACGCATTTTCAGCAGACCGAGTTGAAAAGCGACGAGCCCTGCTGCCATGAGGCCCAGAAGACGCTGGCAGCATTTTAGGGTCACAATACTGCCCAGTCTGAACAGAGCTAAGCAGTGCTGCAGGTCTGAGACTCTTTTTTCTGACAACCTCGCTCTGTACAGAACAGAGTTCAACTCCAGACCAAGGAAAATAATCTGCTGTGATGGGGATAACTGACTTTTTTCTGAATTTATCAGAAAACCCAAAGATTCTAGGTGTAAGATCACACGCTCTGTGTGTAATTTCACCTGTTCTCTGGAGCTCCCCAGAATCAGCACGTCGTCGATGTAGTCCAGCGCTCGGACCCCCTGAGCCCTCATGGGTGACAGCGCCGCCTCCAGGCATTTTGTAAACACGCGGGGAGCTGTGCTGAGGCCGAAGGGTAAAGCCTGGAACTCGTACGCGACGTCCTCGAAGGCGAAGCGTAGGAACTTCCGGTGGCTCGGCCGGATGCTGATGTGCAGATAAGCATCTTTCAGATCCACGCTGCAGAACCAGTCTCCCGGGCGCACGGACTGGATCACCTGTCTCAGCGTCAACATTTTGAATTTGAAAGATCTGAGTCGCTTGTTCAAACGTCTTAGATCTAAAATAGGTCTGAGAGCGCCCCCTTTCTTTGGAACGACAAAGTACTTGCTGTACAGTCCCCTGTTCACGTCCTGAGGAGGGACAACTTTTACTGCACCCTTGTTTAAAAGCGAGCTGATTTCTTCTCTCAGCGTCTGGGCGCGAGCAGCACATATCAATGACGTCACCACCCCGGTAAAGGGTTGTGGACGTTTGCAGAACTGCAAGTTGTATCCCCGAACTACAACTTCCATCACCCATCGCGAAGGTTCGCAAGCTGCCCACGCTCTCGCGTGAGCGGCGAGCCTGGAAGGCATATGAGGTGAACTCAGGAGGGGAGGGTGACTGAGCATCACGTGCTCGCTGTGTGACAGGGAGCTTGATTCCACTTGAGGGCCTTTGTCGCCCTCTAGTGGGTGCTGTGTCAATGGTGGAAATGGGCTTATTCGACAGGGATGTTCCACATAATGTGGCCCCATGTCGCCCAGTGCTCCTCTCGGTCTCATAGGGGAGTCGACAGACCGTGCTGAGCGACTGTGTGACCCCTTTATTGACCCTGGTTTCATAAAAAGGAGGTGCTTTTGTGCTGGTTCGTGAAACAGGACACTTTTCACCTTTTGGGTCTTTATTGCTTGGAAACAATAATTGTTCTTTACTACACACACGGAAAAAGGTGTTTTGTGCGTTGAACAAACATGACCAATCAGTCTGGGCCTTTTTACCGCAGTCTGTGGTGAACAACAGTCGGCTCTTCTTTTTCCACTGGGGTGAAGATGCCTGGTTTGTGTCAGAGGCAGCTGGGGAGTTAGGCTACCTTCTGCTTCCCATCCCTGCTCGAGGAGGACGTCCTAGGCTGTCCAGACTGTCCGGACTGTCCAGCTTGCCTGGGGACAAACTTGTTTTTGGACCAGGACTGACCCTGCGGTGCGCGGCCGCGTGACTCTGAGTTGGATTGAGTTCTTTGCTCTCCGGAGTCTGGGTTTTGCCTCTTCTGAGCGGGTTTTTTGGGAAAGTACTGTTTCTGTGGCGCGTTCCTGTGCCCACTGGAGTCCCTCTGGTTGGAAAACTGCCTCCTGGGCAAACCCTCACGGAGGGCCTCCTCTTGCTTGCGCCTCTGGTCGCAGCGTTGCTGGATCTTCTCCAGGGCGCCTCCAAATAAACCTGAGGGCTGCACGGCTTGGTGGAGGAACGCGGAGCGTTGGCTCTCGGGCAGTTCGGTCAAAGTGAGCCACAGATGTCTCTGGGCCACTACCAGCTCAGCCATGGCCTTACCCTGGGCGATGGCTGCTGCACCCGTCAGGCGGAGGATGAAATCTGCTGTCCTGCGCGTCTCCTCCAGCGCGTCGGCCGCCTGCTTCTTTGAAGTAGACTGTTGGAGCTCCTGCAGCTTCTCTGCCTGATAAGCCTGGAGCATCGACGCCATGTTGAGGGCACGTGCGGCGAGGCCCTGGGCCCGGTAGCTCTTCTCCTGCTGGACCGCAGTCGTGCGGCACTGCTTACTCGGGAGCGTTGGCTTTGAGCTGGACGTTTTTGGCGCCAAATACGCTGCCAAAGTCTCATCCATCGGTGGCATGCGGCCTAGGCCCGCCGCCTCCATGCTGTCGATGTCCAGGAACTGGGCTAAAGGCACGGAGAGTGGAGACTTCGGATCCGCCCATGAGCGGGTCAGCTCAGTCACAAAGTCCGGGAACAACGGCATTTTGTGCCTCGTAGGAACCTGCTGCCTTCCCAGAAAGTAGCTGCCAGCCAGTCTGGTCTGTTGTTGGCGCGGAGGGGGTTCGGGCCAGCTCACCTTCAGAGTCTCAGCTGCCCTGCGGCAAAGTTCGAGCAGGGCCGTGCCGGAGCCGTCCGCCTCGCCCGGAGCTGGTGTCACTCCCTGTGAAAAGTCCACGGAGACCCCGTCGTAGTCTCCCTGATCCCCGTCCACGTCAGACGCGTCGCACGAGGCTGTGAGAGACGCTTCGTCCGACTGGAGGAGCTCCCGTGAGTCGAAGTTCAGCTGGGCCGAGCTGTCCATCTCCTCGTCGAGGTCCGCTCTGCTCCCCCAGGACCGGGCCGAGGTCCCCTCCATCGCGTCGGCCTCGAGCTCTGCTGAGGGCCTTAGCGGTTCGGGTGGGAGCGGTACCTTCGTCGCGCCTGCCATCCTCAGAGTCTTCGCCACGAGCTCCACGCGCCTTTCCCTCACAGCCAGACGGAGCTGGCTGCAGTGCGGGCACGCGTCCGGGTTGGTTAGAGCAGCCTTGGCGTGAACCATACCCAGGCACACTGGGCAGGCCTCGTGGGAATCTGAAGAGGCGATGACGAACCTGCAGTCGTTCGGGCAGGGCCGTGACCCGGGGCTAGCCGGTCCTGAAGCCTTGCCCGAGTGCTTTGACTTCCTCTTAGCCTTCTCGGGAGCCATTCTGGTGGTGGAAGGCATCGAGTTGTCTTTTTCTTTCTTTTTTATGTCGAGCTGTTCGATGAAGGCGCCTCTGTTAGACGGAGCTAACACGTTAGACGAAGCTAACTAGAGAGCGCGCGGCTAGGTTAGCAGAAGCTAGCTAGCCGTGAAAACAGCGGTTCTTCTGGTGCTCGGTTAGAAAACCGAGCAGTTCGCGGGACGGTGCTCTCTCGCGACGCCCTGGGTAGGGAGCGTGCTCGCCTCTGGTCGGGCAGTTTAGCCGGAGAGAATGATCCCACGAAGAAAAATCCAGAACAGTTCAGCTTCAAGCGAAGGTGAAGTGCGCAAAGAGGCAGAACGTGAGGCGTCCTCCGTTTTTATTCCAGAGGGGCGTGGCCTCTGGAGACGTAGACGCCTCACTTGCCTTAAAAGGCGTGATTGTAATGCTTCAGGTGAACAGCGCGTGGTGCAATTCCCATATATTCTGTGTTGCACTGCAGTGACCGACTGAAGGGGAACTCATTATTGTTAATTTGTTTTGGAAATTAGGCTTAGTGAAAATGTGAAATGAATGCTGAGTTGATCCATCACGAGTCTGTCAGAAGCGTCATGAAGTACATTTGGTGAAAGTGACACCTGCTGCTCCCTCAGTCATTAATTATAATAGATGTTAAATTCATATGAACTCAATTTTTTTTACAATCATGGGTGCATCTGTGCATTAGATAGAAGGAAATAGCTACATTCTTTATAATCGGTGAAAAAAAGAAGGTCTCAATCACTACCATTTCTGTGTTTCTCTTTAGCGTAATCAAACTGACCCAATAGAACTAAGGCGAATGAAGTTAGTCAACAAATCAGTACGGTAAACAATAATCAGTGAGTGTAATGGCACACTCGTTCTATCTCCATAAGCGACCTTAACGCTATTAAAAGTGAAGAAGAAAAATTACAACCTATCGTATATTTTACATTGATTTATTTAGACAGCCATTTGAAGAGTAGCTGCAGAATATGTAAATGAGAGCCACAGCACAGCTGATCGCTGCTTTGCATAATGAGTACCATTGCAATGCTGCTTGGATTTATTTATAAAACCCATTTAACCCACTTGTCACAACGCACTTTACAAGGAATCGGAGGATGTGAATGTGCTTGAAAAGAAGTTTAAAAAAAAAATCACTTTTAATTTTGTATGTGCGCTGACAATTGTTTGCGTGTTCTGTTGTAACCGCAAACATTTGAAAGGAGTATCAGGAAGTACATGACATACTAAC
>JBBPBX010108066.1:0-11208 GCA_038048925.1 Garcialebias charrua
AAAATACAGCAGTCAAACCACAATAGAAATGAAACTTTAATTTAAATGATCTCCTTGTTGGATAACAGTTACTGACTGGACATTTCATCTGATCTGACTTACCAGATACATCACAACACACACCACTGTAGTGATATTAAATAAGACATTTAAACTCAAGTGTCCCTCTGCCAAAAAGGTTGGTAACATGGGTCACCAAGCTTTAGGCTATAGTGACACTGAGGACTAATTTATCTGATACACACATAAAGTTTTACAACTCATCTTTAATTAAAGAATCAATAATAATAAATGTACATATGAGTGAATAAATTGTAGCACTGCATTGGAACATAGCTGGGAACTGCTGCCACAACAGTTTAGCTTTCCTGTGTTAATATTTCCTGAGTTTTATTTAGGTCATTCTTACACTTGTGTGTGGATGTGTGTGACATGTATCAAATATTCATAAAAATATGAAACAAATCGTTTCAGGGGAGGCAACATTTATTTAACAGCCTGAGCCAAATATGGGACGATTCTGTATTAGGCTAGCTTTAGCTAACCTGAATACTGTATTGTATTTACAACCCACCTGTCCTGCTAAAACACTGACGTTACTTACCTGCTATGTTTCAACCACACTGAAAGTTTTTTTTTTCATCCCACCAAAATCTTTATCTTTCTCCCTTTTCCTTTTTCTGTTTTGCGCCCCGGATAGCTTTTTTTTCTGCCGCTCCATCTTTCTGTCAAGTCAAGTGCACGAGTCCGTAGTAGTCCAAGAAAAAAAAAGAAAAAAGCGCGCCTGTGCGGGGGCGCGTGCTCACAGCACCTGTGTGTGAAGGGAGCAGAGCGAGAGGAGGAGGGGACTCAGGGGAGGTGAAGGAGGAGCAGGGGGGTGCCTAATCAGTGCTTTTCCCATTATTGATCATTTCATGCAGTTAAAAATAGAAAATGCCTACTAGAATTTTTTTTTCTAGAGACTGTTTTGACACCCACTTTAGTGGGGCGCCCCTATGCGTTGCATCAGTGGCATAGCGCCCATTTGCGCCACTGGTGTTATGGAAACCACAGGGGAATGAAGTTGATGAGCCACATGATGAGGATCTGGGAGAGAGTTGTGCAAGCTAGGCATAGACAAGAGGTGACTATTTGTGAGCAGCAGTATGGTTTCATGCTGAGAAAGAACACCACATATGTCATCTTTGCTTTGATGATGCTGCTGGCAAAGTAAAGAGAGGGTCAGAAAGAACTTAATTGCATCTTTGTAGATTAAAAAAAGCTAATGACATGGGGCCGAGGGAAGATATGTGGTATTGCATGAGGAAATCTAGCATGGCAGATAAGTACTGTATGTTAGACTGGTAATGGACATGAGGACAGCAGTGCAGTGTTGAGATGTGCTGTAGAACTGACAGATAGCTTCAAGTTGGAGGTGGGATTGCATAAAGGATTGGCTCTAAGCCCTTTCTTGTTGGCTCTGTGATGGACTGACTAACAGATGAGGTCAGGCAGGAATCCTCGTGGACTATGATTTTTGCAGATGACATTGTGATATGTGGTGACAACAGCCAACAGGTGGAGGAGAACTTAGAGAGGTGGAGGTATACTCTTGAAAGAAGAAGAATGATGAAAGTCAGCTGTAATAAGACAAGAGTATGTGTGCAATAGAGGGAGTCAGGTTGAACAGTGAGACTACAAGTCTCACTGTTCAACCAGGCAGAACAGGATGGATGGAGAAATGTTTCAAGAGTGCTTTGTGACAAAAGGGTGGAAGCAAATGTCTAAAGAAAAGTTTATGACAATGGTGGGACCAGCTTTGTTGTATGATCTGGAGACAGTGCAATTGACAAAAAAACAGGAGAAAGAACTGGAAGTGGACAAAATGAAGATGTTGAGATTCTCCTTAGGAGTGAAAAGAATGGATAAGATCAGGAATGAGATCATCATAATAATAATAATAATAATAAACTTTATTTGTATAGCACCTTCCTACAATGCCTTGCATTGACCAAGGTGCTTAACAGGATAAAAAGATGAATAAACTGGAACAATAAATCAATGAAAATAGAATAAGAAACAACAGCAATAAAAGAAGGCAATGGAAATAAAAAATGCTACATACTAAAATAACACAAGTAATAAAAGTTACACACTGAAAGCTTTTTTGAACAAGTGGAAATAAAAAGGCAATGGAAATAAAAAATGCTACATATTAAAATACCAAAAGTAATAAAAGTTACACACTGAAAGCTTTTTTGAACAAGTGGGTCTTCAGTCTGGTTTTGAACAGAGTCAGATCAGAGGTGGCACGCAGCTCAAGGGGGAGGCTGTTCCAGGCTTTTGGGCCGGCAACAGAAAATGACCGGTCTCCCCATTGTTTGTACCTTGAGCGAGGCACCTCCAGCAGGTGTTGACTGGCAGAGCGTAAATCTCTGCCGGGCTGATGGGCTTTCAAAAGTTCTGAGATGTACAGAGGAGCAAGTCCATTCAGAGCTTTGAAAACAAACAGGAGCAGCTTGAACTGTATCCTGAACTGAACCGGGAGCCAGTGTAGAGAGGACAGGACAGGAGTGATGTGTTCATATTTTCGTGTGTTGGTCAAAAAGTGCGCGGCAGAGTTCTGTACAAGCTGTAAACGGGAGATGGAGGATTGATTAATACCAACATACAAAGCATTACAATAATCAAGTCTGGAGGTCACAAAGGCATGGATGGCCTTCTCCAGATCACCACGGCTGAGAAATGACTTGACTTTGGAGAGCAGACGGAGCTGGAAAAAGCTGGTCTTGACAACAGAACTGATCTGATCAGAGGTACAGCACATGTTAGATAAAGTTAGAGAAGCTAGATTGAGATGATTTGGACATGTCCAAAGATATGACCATGTGTATATTGGTAGAAAGGTGTTAGACATGCAACTGCCAGAAAAAAATATATAAAGAGGAATTGCCAAAGAGGGGTTCTATGGATGCAAATAGATGATATGATAGTAGTTGGAGTAAGGACAGAGGATGCAGAGGACAGAGTGAGATGGAGTGGGATGACACATTGTAGTGATCCTTGAACAGGGAAAAGCCAAAAGAAGAAGTATGACTAACTGGTTAACACACTTTGAAGACCCGAACAGACCACCCAGCATCAGACTCACCTCACCACTTGTTCTATGATATTTCAGATCAAACCAGTTAAAGTTTTATCATATTTTAAATCAGGTTCGTTTAGGATAGGCACGGCTGTTTGGAAAAAGTTCACACACATCAGACTTAATTAAAAATAATGAATATTTATTAAAGAAGTCTTGTGACAGAAAAAGGAAACAACAAAGACAAAACATACAGGTCACACACCAACAGTTTTCCTGCTAAGATTAAAGTGTCTGTTTAATCTCCCCACAGTACTAACAGTACATAACACAAACACAAGGCATTGATGTAACTCATTATTCCTCACCTTTTGACACAAGTGGGAGGGCCTCACAGTTTGGCGTGGAATATACATCATGCAGCTCGACGTCTGATCAGGACTCGCAGCAGACCCTCAAAAACTCTAAGTGCGCTGTAACCGTTTTATACCTTGTGGGATGCATGTGATGACTTCACTCAAACTTGTTTGTCTGAGTGGTACTAGGCACGGGTCAGTTTGCCCTTAACTGAAAACTGCAACTCATCAACATCTTACAAACTTGGCTGTGAGATACATGGAAACACATTGTGTGCCTCACTCCCTTTTATTAGAAGAACTGCCAGGCTTGAAGTAGGATGGGTGATATGCATTCACTCATCAAAGACCTTATGGCTTTTCAAAGAAGGACGGGCCCATCCCTCCAAGAAATTCCGGGCCTTTGAAGTAAGACTGCACAAACCCCCCACTTCAAGAAACAGTTTAATGAAACATCTTGACACTAAACTAAAATGTTTTCTCTCACAAGTGTTGCATTAAGCATTAACTTTTAACATAACAATTGATAAACATTTAGTCAGAAAAACATTAATAAACTCTTAATCAGAGGCGGCCGCCACTAGAGGGCGCTAGGGGCGCCGCCCCTCCTTGGAACTGTAGCTCTTCTTCTTTACCATTTGAAGATTTAATTTTTTTTTTTTATAAAAGTGAAATAATAAAATAAAAATATTTCGAAATGCATGCATATATGTTTTTAGTTGTGTAGGATAAATATTTTATGAGTAATTGTTTGTTTCAAAAAACGTTTTCTGATTTGACGTACTTCCGGTTTCCCCGCTCGGCGCCGCCTGCGGCTATTCCATTGAATCTAATTATAACTAGCGGCCGCTAGCGGCCGTAGTTATTTTATGTCCCATCTGTCCAAAACTATTGAACTGTACAGGTCGCATTTTCCGTCGCCCTCGAGCCTGGACTCGTCTCTTATCGCCACGGATCGCCAGCGCTTCCGGTTCGAGCCAGGAGGGAGGGGGGAGCGGGGGATTCTCTCTGTTTACACCTTCAGAGCTGACACACGCAACTAGCGACGTTGAACAGCAGTAATTATTAATGGTGCCTTTCTACACAGGTAAGCAAGTAATATTAAGTGAGTTTAATGAATCGCTACATGAGCAAAGTTTGAGCTGATCTCTGTGTGCGTGACGTGGTGTGTTGTGTTGCGGTCAGTCAACAGTACAGCAAGGGCTTGCTGTCTCTCCAACAGTAGCTAGCTACAAGCTGTGCTTATCTGTGGTGTATTGTACAACATTATAAAAGTTGCTAGTTATTATAAACCCGAATGTCTGAAGACGACTCCTGTCTGTCCATCTTCAGCTCATGTCATGAACTGTTTTACTCCTCAGTGTCTGTGTTAAAGGTTCAGTATGTAACATTTTTTATAAACATATTTCTTCACTCTGCCACATCTCCTGACAGTAGCTACAAGACAGATGCTTAAACTGCTAAGCTTCAGCAAAAAGAGGAAAATATTGATGAGTAGCAAAACACTAAAAGTAGCAATTTTTTTGCTGAAAGTATCAAAATGCTAGTTAAAAGCAGTGGTGGAGGAGAAAGTACTCAAACACTGTACTTAAGTAAAAGTACAAATAAACAGACAAAAATGTACTCTAGTGTAAGTAGAAGTACCACATTAATGTTTTTACTTAAGTAAAAGTAAAGAAGTATTTGCTTTTAAAAATACTTAAAGTATTAAAGTAAAAGTACTTGCTGAATGTATTACCTAATGCAATGGCCTACAGTATCATTAAGTGTGCGTACTGTATGTATATTTTCTGTAATACTTTAAAAGTGTTGTTCCAGTTTAAAGAACAATGCTGCAGATAGTGCATGTTTTTATTGTGTGACACCGTTCACACTTGGGCTTGTGATTCTGTGTGCGTCAGAATTTCAGGGATGACCTGCAGGTTAAATGTCATTAAATAAAATAAGAAAGAGGAATGATTATACCTCTGAATTTTTTTATTTAACACAAAATAAAACCAGTAAAAACATTGAAGTAAAAGTTGTCTGATGAAAAAAGGAGCATTAGACCTAACAAAGGAATAGACATTGATCACTTCAACTCCAGTTTGTCATCAATGGGAGAGAGAATCTGTCCTGCTGTACTGAATAGTCTTTCAATAATCTTTCAATATTTTTTTTAATAAGGCCATGGGTGGTGCATATCTTCTAGCTGATTCTCCACGGTGGAATCCATTGTGGGTGAGAACTGGTCCCAGGACCAAGATGGAAACGAGGACTGGAAACACAACAAAAAACAAGGTAAGTGTCTCTCAAAGTACTGTACTCACAAACTGGCTAGAAGCATAAATACCATGAGTAGGCATCAATGCTCCAGCGAAGAGTATGACTTGACTGCAGCCTTAAGTATAGGTAGAGCTCATCAGGTGGATCACAGTAAAATAAATCATTTTTCTTCCCCATAAATCAGTTATTTAAAATCTAATCTGGAATCATTCCTCCTTGTTAGACTTGAGTTGACCTGTTTAAGTTGGGCCCAAATTTGTTATTATCTTTTGATTTATTTTTCATTGAAATTGTAATGATTTCAGTAAACCCAGATTGGTACGAGACCCGGAACGAGACAAGACTCCACAAGATAGAAAATTAAACAGTGTTTATTTTGTGCAGGTGACTATTTACAGGTGATCCTCTGGAGCTCCTGAGAAACAAACAGGATGTCAGATGGATTGGAATAAGAGTGGTCCTTTGATTATTCGTGATGTTTTTCCTCTTACAGGTTGGATGGTTTGAGTAGAGCGTGAGAGTGAATCCAAGTGAGTCCAGAGGATGGTGAACCAGTTCCACTCCACAGATGGATGGCTTGGAGGATCAGGCACGAGGACCAGGAACTGAACCCAAGGCGAGCCAGAACAGAAAGGGATCCACATACACAGGAGAACTGGAGGCACAGAGAACAAGGTTAGAAACTCTTTTTGAGGAAACAAACAGGCTGAGAGCATAAATACCATAAATAGCTCAATGCCCCAGCGAAGAGTAGAACTTGACTGCAGCCTTATATAGTTGAAGGTCTCTTCAGGGAGATGACCGGCAGCTGTGGTAATTGGCGGCCATCTTGGGTAGGAGCTGCAGCCAGTAGAACTCTCACAGAAATTTAATTATTTGTTAGTTTATTTTTGGAACTATTAAATTGAATTATTTGGTGGATTTTTGAACACCTTTGTCCTTATTTAAGTCTGGACCCTCACAATTCTATTTACATTATGAACTTGTATTACTAAAATAATTATAACAGAATATGATAGAAGTTGTCCAAAAATTGAAAAGTGGAAGCAGAACACTCCCATTCTCTTTTCACACTGATGCCTCAAACAAGGTGAAGATGAACCATGTTTAATTAATAATAGTGTTATACAAATGGATACAACTGATATATACAAATAAAAACATGAACAAACTTACTTTACAGTATACAAACATAATTATGCATACTTCTACACATGCTTAATATTTTTTTATGGCGCCCCCCCATAAAAAAAAATCACCAGCCGCCACTGCTCTTAATTCACCACTGGATGAAGAGCATCTCAGCGTGACTCAGCGGAAGTAAGGAGTACTTTCAGGAGGATTAATCCTCACAAAGCAATTGGCCAAGACAACATCCCTGGGAAAGAGTTGAACGAATGTGCTGATCAGCTCTGTTATGTGCTGGTTGACATCTTTAACACCTCACTTACCCTGTAGACAGTTCCCATCTGTGTGAAGACTGCCACCATCATCCCAGTCCCAAATAACTCTACAGTGACAGGTCTAAATGACTACCGGCCAGTGGCCCTCACTCTGATAGTCGCTAAATGCTTAAAAAAACTGGTCATGGCCCATATCAAAACAACCATCAACATCAACGAGGACCCTCATCAGTACACATACCACGAGAACCGATCAACAGAGGATGCCATCTCCTCTGTGGTCCACATTGCACTCAACCACCTGGAGCAGAAGTACTCCTATCTCCGTATGCTCTTTGTGGACTTCACGTCTGCCTTCCCCAAACACTGAAGAACAAACTATTCACACTAGGGCTAAGCCCCTCCATTTGTAACTGAGTACTTGACTTCTTAACAAACAGACCTCAGTGTGTGAGAAGAATCCACAACTTCTCCTCCTCCACCATAACCCTCAGCACTGGCTGTCCTCAGGGATGTGTGCTGAGCCCTCTCCTGTTCACTCCGCTCACGTATGATTGTGCAGCTACCCATCCAGGCTGTCATATTGTAAAGTTTGTAGATGATAAGCTGTGGTGAGATACATCACAAACAATGATGAGTCCATCTACAGGCAGGAGGTGGAACACCTGTAGAGCTGGTGCAGGAAGAATAACCTTCACATCAATGTGAAGAAGACAAAGGAGATTATCATGGACTTCAGAAGGAACAAACACATTTACACCCCACTGGACATAAGAGCATCTGTGGTGGAAGTGGTCTCCAGCTACAAGTACTTGGGTGTACACATGAAAGATAACCTCAGCTGAACCAACAACACTTCCAGCCTCATCAAGAAAGCTCATCAGAGACTCTACTTCCTCAGGTGGCTGAGAGGAGCTGGTCTGGGAAGCTCAGTCCTCACCTCCTTCTACAGATGTGCAGTGGAGAGCATCCTGTGCTCCAGCATCAACGTGTGGTATGGAGGCTGCACAGCTGCAGAAATAAAAGCTTTGCAGAGAGTGGTGAAGGCTGAATAGAAGTATTTTGGGCAGCACGGTGGCGCAACTCGTAGAGCTGCTTTCTCTCAGCGAGAAGGTCCAAGGTTCAAATCCCGGTCCGGGGGCCTTTCTGGGTGGCGTTTGCATGTTCTCTCCGTGCATGTGTGGGTTTCCTCCGGGTGCTCCGGTTTCCTCCCACAGTCCAAAAACATGCATGTTAGGTTGATTGGTAACTCTAAAATTGACCCTGGGTGTGAGTGAGACAGGTCCCTCTTGTATATGAGTCCCTGTGGCTCAACGAGGATAGCCTGTATAAATAAAGTTTGAATGAATTTTGGCGTCAGTCTCCCCACCATCACAGACCTTTAAACCTCCAAATGCAGGAAGAGAGCCACCTGCATCACAAAGGACCCCACTCACCCAGCACACACACTTTTTGCCCTGCTCCCCTCAGGAAGGAGGTTAAGGTGCATTAAGTGCAGAACCAATAGACTGAGGAACAGCTTATACCAGGGGTAGGGAACCTTTTTGGCTGAGAGCCATAAACGGCGCATATTTTAAAATGTAATTCCGTGAGAGCCGTACAATATTTTTTTAAACTAAAAACAAGTAAATGTGTACATTTTATGAAGCCCAACACTTTTAAAGTACAATAAGTATCTGAATGCTTTTTAATAACATTGTTATGCTGTTGTTAACAATGATAAATAAAGTATTTCTTACCATTAATGTGACTTCTGGTGCTGCATAGTTTTGCTGATGGCCTTGTAGTCTGGTTGATATGTAGTGAGGTTAAGTTGACCACCTGAATGACCAGCGACATCACCTCACCAAGCTGCTCGCCACAGATCTGAGCACAAAGCGCCTCCTGATGTAGGATGCAGTGAAAACTTAAAATGGGTCTCTTTTCCTGTTCACGAAGCAGTGCTACAAATCCTCTGTTTTTCCCCACCATGCACGGAGCACCATCAGTACACACTGAAATAAGTTTGTCCATCTGTAGATTTTTTTCTTTAGTGAACTCAGTGAAAGTTTTTAATAAATCATCCCCTCTTGTTGTCCCTTTCAGAGGCAAAACAGCAAGACTTTCCTCACGTAGTGTGTCATGGCATGTCTTTTATTCGTTTAATTATCTTGTCTTTATCCGAAAAGTCGTCAAAAAGTTAATTGGCAACATCAAGCATGAATGTTTTGGCATACTCACCATCTGTGAATGGCTTCCCGTTTCTCACAATGGCGAAAGCACCAGCAAAACTAGCTGAATTCCAGTCACCTTGTTGAGTCCAAACACGGAGGTGCTGCTGACCAGCTTGCACTCTGCCCAGTAGCTCTTCACATGCTTTTTTCCTGCTGTCCCCCACAAGATATTTTGATGCAAAGGCAACATGTCGTGTGTCGAAGTGCCGCTTTATATTTGAGCGTTTCATCGAGGCAATTTTATCATTGCATATCAGACACACTGCAGAACCTGCTCTCTCCACAAAAGCAAATTGCTCTGTCCATTCCGGCTGAAAAGTACGATAATCCTCGTCTTGTTTTCGTTTAGCCGCCATCTTCATCACACGGGTTTCTATAACTAGCTAAGCTAGCTGCTAGGAGGGATGTTTACTTCCTGATCACGTCTCCTCCCGTGTCCGTGAAGCATCATCCGATTGGCTCCAGTCAGCGCCAGTCACCCACGGACAGCTGTGATTGGCTCCAGCCACTCGCGGCCATGTTTTATATTTTTATCTGCCTTTTTTTTAAAAATTATTATTAAAGATTTGTCTGAGAGCCATATGCAGCCATCAAAAGAGCCATATATGGCTTGCGAGCCATAGGTTCCCGACCCCTGGCTTATACCCTGAGGCTGTTAGACTCATGGATCTCTAACCAGAATAATCACTTTGAAAAAAAATCACATCATGTTGCTGTGTTCAAGCATGCTCATCTGTTCACACAAAATCATGCTCATGTTCATGCTTTTGTTTGACATGATATTGTTATGCTAATAGTGCTTAGTGTGTTTTTAGTTGATGTTTTTCTTAGTTCATATCTTAGATCCTATTACTGTTTTTCTTTTACATTTTATTGTTGGATGTAACTGGGACCCTGTGTACATAATTTCATGCCCCCACATATACCATGTGTGGTGCGAACCACAATAAAGAATCTCTGACTCTGACTCTCTGGTTTGACAATGACATACTTTCATAGTGAAACCCTCGACCTGACGAAAGTCAATTCAGAAGAAAACAGGAAACTGCTGGTCTGACTTTAATTAGTCGTTTTGCACCAAGTCTTGAGGTTTGTATGGCCTCAAACTTTGTAGTATATGTCGTGTATTTAAGCAATGAGAGCATCTGCATTTCAATTTCTGTAGCTGCAGATCAGGTCATTCATTTTATTTACATGTCAGACAAAAGTGTGACACAGGTAGCACTGGCCCATTGCAAAAGAAGGTATGTGAATTTGGTCTTACTCTGTCAAAATTAGCCTTTATTTGTCTCTTCTATAAGATCATTATAACTTTTTTAAATTTATTTTATCCATTGGATTTTCACACGTTCTTTATACTATTAAATGGTAAATGGTAAATGGAGCTTATTTATATAGCGCTTTCCAGCCCCCTGTGAGGGACCCCAAAGCGCTTTACAATACCAACCATCCACCCATTCATACACACATTCATACACCGGTAGCGGCGACTGCCATGCAAGGCGCCTTCCAGTCCTACCGGGAGCAACTCGGGGTTAAGTGTCTTGCCCAGGGACACAACGACACATGGTGTGAGTAACCGGGATTCGAACCTCCAACCTTCCGATCGGGGGACGACTGCCATTACCACTACGCCACGGCCGACATGTCTGAGAGCTATTAAAGGTTGCAAGAGGGCTGGAGTGTGTCTCAGCTGTCTGTGAGCAGGATGTGAGGTGGACATGTCACCAGTCCATCAAAGACACACATGACCACAACATATGCACTTGCTCACACCTAAGGTCAATTCAAATTGACCTTCAAATATGTTTATTCAAATTAGAAAAACAAACTTCTTTATTTTCATTATTGAATCCAAAACCATAATTTGCATTTAATAATATTATTAAATCAAACAGGGACAGTTA
>JBBPBX010108067.1:0-11208 GCA_038048925.1 Garcialebias charrua
TTCCAGGCTTTTGGGCCGGCAACAGAAAATGACCGGTCTCCCCATTGTTTGTACCTTGAGCGAGGCACCTCTAGCTTGACAAATATTATCACCAGGATTGACACGAGAAGTACAAGAACTAAAGAAAATGATTTTTTTTGCAAAAATGATAAAAAAAACTAGTCAGCAAAACGCTAGCTAAAAGTTGCAAAGGGCTAACTAAAATAGGTTATTGCTTATAGCTAAAAATAGCAGTGTACTAACTAATAGTCATCAGCGTTATCAAGCTGTGACTTTCAGCTCTCTCTGGAGCAGTTCACAGCCAAATGTGAAGCAGATGGGATGAGGATCAGCACCTCCAGATCTGAGGCCATGGTACTTAGTCAGAAAAGGGTGGATAGTTCTCTTCATGTCGATGGTGAGGTCAAAGTCAAAGTCAACTTTATTGTCAGAACTGCAATATGTACAGGACATACACAGGATTGAAATTGCGTTTCTCTCAGTCCCTCGGTGCAACAGTAACCATCTAAACACTAAACACTAAAACATTTAATAAACATAAGCATAAAATAGTAAAAGTGTAACACTGTCCTGAGTTTTTTCATAGTAGTATAAAAGTATGAAAATTTACACCAACACTGAAACACCAAACACCCCTAAAACACCAAACACCCAATGAACATAAGCATAAAATGAAATAATAAAAGTGTAATACTGTCCTGAGTTTTTGCATAGTAGTATAAAAAGTATAAAAAGTATATCTATAAAATAAATGGTAAATGGTAAATGGAGCTTATTTATATAGCGCTTTCTAGCCCCCGATGAGGGGCCCCAAAGCGCTTTACAAGACCAACCATCCACCCATTCATACACACATTCATACACCGGTAGCGGCAGACTGCCATGCAAGGCGCCTTTCCAGTCCTACCGAGAGCAACTCGGAGTTAAGTGTCCTGCCCAGGGACACAACGACACATGGTGTGGGGAACCGGGATTCGAACCTCCAACCTTCCGATCGGGGGACGACTGCCATTACCACTACACCACGGCTGCCCCAACTGAAAGGCTCTAGCATTGACATTTGCAAAGAGTGGCACAGCAGCATATAAGTTAATGTACACAGTATATGTATGAGGTAGTTGATGTTGGTATAGAGGCAAAGTGGCATATGCAGTAAGGCACATAAGGCACATTTGGCATCCTTAGATAAGGCTAGTCAGAGAATACTGTATATGTATCAGCAG
The DNA here is from genome assembly GCA_038048925.1 of Garcialebias charrua. NCBI lineage: Eukaryota > Metazoa > Chordata > Actinopteri > Cyprinodontiformes > Rivulidae > Garcialebias > Garcialebias charrua. The sequence continues at coordinate 1,224 of JBBPBX010108067.1, forward strand.
TAGTGTAGATATAAAAGTAGTGTAAATGTAAACAGTAGTAATAAATGTAAAACAGTAGTAATAAATGTAAACCGTATTAATAAATGTAAACAGTGAATGTAAACAGTAGTATGACTATAGGCAGTAATGTAATACAAACATTAGTGCAAATATGAGAAGTAGTGCAAACTGAATGAGCACATGACCGAGAGTTTAGTGAATAACCCGTTTGATGACACAGAGTCCAGTGTTAAAATCTTTGTGTTGAGTGGTAATGTGTGAGAAAGTTTTTTGTGTTAAGGCAGTTCAAATGGGAGGGGAGGCAGAGCAGGCAGAGTGTTTAGCATTCTGACTGCCTCAAGTGGAGGAGTTCAAGTATTTCTGGGTTTTGTTTCTGCCAACAGAAAGCAGCAACCAGAGAACCCACCTCAAATTGAACCCAAGAGGGAAAACAAATAGAAATGGTCTCCACCTACAAATATCTAGGTTTCAACATTGACACTGAACTGTCTTTTAAAACCCACATCTCCAAAATGGCCACTAAACTGAAACTGAAGCTAGGTTTCTTCTTCAGAAACAAATCCTGCTTCTCATGCAAAGCCAGGAGAACATTAGTAGCTGCAACATTCATGCCAATACTAGATTATGGTGACGTGCTGTACATGAGTGCTGCATCAAAATACCTACAGTCCTTAGACTCCATTTACCACGGTGCCCTTCGGTTCATTACTGACTCCAGTTATCGCACTCATCACTGTGAGCTTTACGTAAAATCTGGCTGGTCATCTCTCAGCACTCGCAGATACACTCACTGGATATCCTTCATCTACAAGACCCTCCTAAACCTAGTCCCGTCATACCTCACCTCCTTAATACAAACATCACACAGTCATTACTCCCTGTGCTCTAACCATTTAGTCCTCCTGTCAGTTCCTCCTGTCAGTTCCTCTGGTCAGAACTGAACTAGGAAAAAGAGTTCAGCTTCTCCGTCCCCTCAGCCTGGAACAACTTACAGAAAGATCTGGAACTATCAACATTCATCTCTCCTGGTTCCTTTACGTCAACCGTAGTAGAAAATGTCATCAAGAAACTTGACCACTGCAGATGTTTCTAACCATTACTTATCCAATATACATGTCATTGTTGATTTTTTAAAACTTTATTTACACAACCGAGGTCTGTCTGCTTGTTTTGTATATAATGTCTATAGAAATATGTCATATCCTGTTGGTTTTGAACTGTCAACCTCTGTTTACTGTGATTGTAGTTTTCTTTATTTTCTTTTTGATAAGTGCCAATGCCTATTGCCAATGTGACGAGTGCTGCTGACCACTTGACCAGGTCACCCTTGTAAAAGAAATCTCGATCTCAACGGGCTCTACCTGGTTAAATAAAGGTGATTGATTGATTGATTGATTGATTGTTCACGGGTGAGGGAAGAATGGAGCGTGAAATTGACAGACAGATTTGATCTGCAGTATAGTGGAATGTATGTGAATACATGAAGCCAAATATATACATTTTTTTATTTTAGTCCAATGAAACCTGTCCATAATTTGAACACATTTATTGTTTATTGGGTTTCTTTTTCAGAATTAAATCATGTCTAACACTGAATGCTAGGATACGCCTTGTATCTGTGACTTTCCTTCCCTCCATTGATTACGGTGACATTCTCTACATGAATGCTCCTACAAGCACCCTGCAGATGTTGGATGTTGTCTATCATGGTGCACTAAGATTCATAACTGGTTGTGATTATCGTACCCACCACTGCACCCTGTATTCACTGGTTAACTGGACATCATTAACTTCACACAGACTCTTCCACTGGTACATTTTCATCTTTAAATCACTTCTTGGTCTGCTGCCTTCATACATCTCCTCCTACATGTCTCTGTGTGAGTGCAGCTACAGTGTGCGCTCTCAGGACATGATTACCTGCAGTGTTCCGTCAGTGAGGACTGAACTTGGAAAAAGGACCTTCTCCTACTCTGCTCCTGCTTCATGGAATATCTTACAAAAAGATCTGAAGCTCTCGACCTTGACTTCTCTAAATGATTTTCAGAATCTGTTGGAATCCTGGCAAAAACCAATGCAGATTTGTTCCTGTCTTTGATTTTGTACATCTACCTTACAATGTTTGCTAGTTTTTGCTACTTTTTCTTTTTCTTTTGTCTATTGTTTAATGTATTTGTACCATTGCTGTTCATCATTCTTTAGTTTGTAGCAGGTCGCTTTCGTAAATGAGCCATTGAGGCTCAATAAGATTTACCTGACTAAATAAAGGTTGAATGAATTGTAAAGGCACATGTAAACTGGTTGGGCAAACTCCCACGCACCCTCCAGGACCCTGCTGAGGGTGTAGAGCTGGTCCAGTGTTCCACGACCAGCACGAAAACCACATTGCTCCTCCTGAATCCGAGGTTCGACTATCCGACGGACCCTCCTCTCCAGAACCCCTGAATAGACCTTACCAGGGAGGCTTAAGAGTGTGATCCCCCTATAGTTGGAACACACCCTACGGTCCCCCTTTTTGAATAGGGGAACCACCACCCCAGTCTGCCAATCCAAGGGAACTGCCCCCGATGTCCACGCGATATTGCAGAGTCGCGTAAGCCAACACAACCCCACAACATCCAGAGCCCTAAGGAACTCAGGGCGAATCTCATCCACCCCCGGAGCCCTGCCACCGCGGAGCTTTTTAACCACCTCGTTGACCTCAGCACCAGAGATTGGAGAGCCCGACCCACTGTCCCCAGGCTCTGCTTCCTCAGTGGAAGACATGCCAGTAGGATTGAGGAGGTCTTCGAAGTATTCCGCCCACCGAGATACTTAAACTCCTCCACTTGGAGCAGGACCTCCTCCTCGACCCGGAGAGGGCATGCTACCCTTTTCCGGCTCAAGACCATGGCCTCGGATTTGGAGGAACTGATCCTCATCCCGGCCGCATCACACTCGGCTGCAAACCGCTCCAGCGAAAGCTGTAGATCACGATCTGATGAAGCCAATAGGACCACATCATCTGCAAAAAACAGAGAAGCGATTCTAAGGCCACCAAAACGGATCCTCTCAACACCTTGGCTGCGCCTAGAAATTCTGTCCATAAAAGTTATGAACAGAATCGGTGACAAAGGGCAACCTTGGCGGAGTCCAACTCTCACTGGAAACGAGCCTGACTTACTGCCGGCAATGCGGACCAAGCTCTGACACCGGTCGTACAGGGACCTAACAGCCCATATCAATGGGCCTGGTACCCCATACTCCCGGAGTACCCCCCACAGAACCCCCCGAGGGACGCGGTCGAATGCCTTCCAAGTGGAGGAGTTTAAGTATCTCGGGGTCTTGTTCACGAATGAGGGAAAACTGGAGCGTGAGATCGATAGGCGGATAGGTGCAGCATCCGCAGTGAAGCGGGCGCTGTACCGGTCTGTCGTGGTGAAGAGAGAGCTGAGTCAAAAGGCAAAGCTCTCAATTTACCGATCGATCTACGTTCCCACCCTCATCTATGGTCATGAGCTTTGGGTTGTGACCGAAAGAACGAGATCTCGGATACAAGCGGCTGAAATGAGTTTTCTCCGCAGGGTGTCTGGACTCTCCCTTAGAGATAGGGTGAGAAGCTCAGTCATCCGGGAGGGACTCGGAGTAGAGCCGCTGCTTCTCCACATCGAGAGGAGCCAGTTGAGGTGGCTCGGGCATCTGGTTAGGATGCCTCCTGGACGCCTCCCTGGTGAGGTGTTCCGGGCACGTCCCACCGGGAGGAGACCCAGAGGAAGACCCTGTTCATCATTCTTTCCCTGCTTCAAGTGGCTGGGGAGAGGGAAGTCTGGGCCTCCCTACTTAGCAGCCTAAGTAGGGAGGCCAAGACTTCCCCCGCGACCCAACCCCGGATAAGCGGACAAAAATGGATGGATGGATGGATGGATGAATTGTAAAGGAAACAATTTGATCAGGATTCTTTACCAAACGTCATGGGATGGGTACGGCTTCTTTAGCTTTATTTTTCACTTTTACAGACTATTATTTTTTTATATTTTCAACCAGAATTCTCTTTTACATTTTATGAAAACTAACAGTCCACCTCTGAAATCAGAGACAATGCTGAGGCTACGTACCGTTTTTACGAGAGACGTAATCTGAAAGAAAGGACAAAGTTTTAAATGACCACTCAAATTTCCAGTTTTTAACTGAAACATTAAAAATAATAATCTGTCAGTAAGTCATTACCTGAAAGTGTTTGTGTCAGCTTCCTATAATCAGCTGTAAAATACAGATAACATCACTGGTTAGGGGGCATCAATGACCTGTGGTGATCCCTCTTCAGTCTGTAACGTCACTTCAGCCTTGTCATAAGATTTATGGAACATTTTAAAGGTCAAGCCCTGAAGGTCTCTCTAACGTGTCTTACCGTAAGCTGTGGTGTGTTTTACTGATTCATCTGCTCCATCCAGACAGTCCATCTGTTTGTCTCCAACAGCTTCTTTATGCACACAAACCCCCGTCTTACAGCGGAACGCTCCGTCCCTGCACTCTGACAAACACAAACTCATAAACATGTCTAAATGCATCGAACCCGTTTGGTCATATTTGGTTTACTTCTGCAGCACATCTCGTCGCTCCGGTCGCCGCAGTCGTCAACTCCATCACACGTTCGGTTCCTGGAGATGCATTTCTGGTTTGCGCAGGTGAACTCACATTCTACAGTCAAAAGAATTGATTTAAAATGAATGGAACTGGATGAAAATAAACAAGATTACAATTACATTGAATTTAATTTAACTGTTTGTTTCTACGTGTGCAAATATGTCAATGTGGTAGTTATTATTATTATTAAAAAAAAACTTTTATTCAGTTTGGCAAACTTTTGCAAACAAATTAGATGCCAAACGGACCTTGCAGGTTTTGCCCTAGTTATGGAACTCTGGACAAGCTCTGAACTTTTTCACGGATACTGTATTTGGGAAGTAATAGTTTGATCAACCAGTTTTCACATGTTTCAGCGACTTGTAGAAGACTTATGACCAGGTCCCTCATGGCGTCCTGTAGAGGGTACTGTGGGAACTTGGTGTCTGCCCCCAGCTAAGCACCAGTCGATCTCTGTACGACTAGAGTGAGAGTTTTTTTTTTTCATTTGTAAGATGTGATTAGTATATCTAACGGTCAGATTTACTGAACCGTACTGTACACTAAAATGTAAGAATGAGCAGGTGTTTACCTGTTAACCTTAGTATCACTTATATGATCAGGATCGTCGCTGTTTTGTGGTGCCTGTTTCACACTGTTGGGAGATGCTTGTGGATCAGACGGGCGGAGAGAAATGTGTGCCGCTGAGGATCAGGAACGGCTGTCGCTGTTGTTTGGTGCAGTTCACGCTGTTGTTCCTTTGCTGTCCTGATACAGGCTACAATCATGCCATCAAGGGCCTTCTCCTACTCCGCTCCTGCTTCATGGAATATCTTACAAAAAGATCTGAATCTCTCGACCTTGACTTCTCTAAATGGTTTTCAGAATCTGTTGGAATCCTGGCAAAAACCAATGCAGATTTGTTCCTGTCTTTGATTTTATACGTCTACCTTATAATGTTTTGCTAGTTTTTTGATACTTTGTTAAAAAAAAAAACATTTTTTTTTTAATTTTATTTTTTTTTCTCTCTTTTGTTTTCTATTGTTTATTGTTTGTTTGTTTATTGTTTATGGAAATTCTACCACTGCTGTTCATTGTTCTTTAGTTTTAGCAGGTCGCTTTCGTAAATGAGCCCATGAGGTTCAAAAGATTTACCTGACTAAATAAAGGTTGAATGAATGCCTTTAATTTTAGGAGGCTTTTCTGGCACCACACTCTGCTGTTTGCTGAAAATTGCTTGTTTCTACCCGTTGATTCTGGATCCAGCTTGTGTTAACCAGGGTCACATCCATTCATATTCACAGGGGGGCTGGATCCCCTCTCACACAAACTGTAGTTGGGCCTCCTCAACGGAACTGTTTGCCCACTTAATTTGTGACGCTTTATGGTCTGAGACTTTTCTGCATCATTCATATTACTGTCATTATTTTCAGTTCTCAGACTACCTGGAATCACTGAATCTTATCAACACATCTGGATCTGCCCATCATTGCAACTTTCATTGTTTTTGGGTTCTGAATGATCGTGTCTTCATCAATGTTTCTCATGGTTCAATTATGGGTGCAAAATGTCACACTGTTAACTCCTGTAACTACACATCATTGACAAAGAAGTCAAGTAAATGTCTGATATTAATGTTGTTATTGATCTCAGGGATTCAGCCCAACCCAGGGCCCTCCATTAACTACAGTACTCCTAGTGAGTTTAAAAATAATTCAGGTCTCCATTTCCTGCATGTAAACGCTCGTAGCCTCCTAAAAAACTTGATGAATTGAAAATCCTAATCAGTTCTTCTGGGGCAGATGTGATCGTTATCTCTGAAACTTGGCTCAACAAATCTGTTTTGAAAAATGACCTGGCAATCAATGAATTAAAGATCTATCGTTGTGATCGTAATAAAAAGGGAGGTAGAGTCGCTATTTACATCAGAGACTCTGGCTGCCAGAATTACGTCTAAAAAATCAATCGCAAACCAGTTTGAGGCTTTAGCTGTGAACATCAGTTTGAAAGGAGGACAGATCTTAACTGTTGTAGGTTGTTATCGTCCCCCCTCTGCAACACCTGAAGCTCTGTCCTCCCTGACTAAATTCATAGGAAATTTAAAACACAATGAGATTGTTATGGTAGGAGATTTCAACATTGATTGGAATAAGTCGACCCCCTCTGTGATAAATTCAAGGAATGTTGCCTATCTCTCAATCTAACACAACTTATTCATTCTTCCACCAGACCAAACAAAAAATGTCCCAAAAAATCTTCCACGTTAGATCTGTTTTTCACAAATACACCTCATAAATTTCTTGGAACAGGTGTATTTGCTAACATTTTGAGTGATCATTCCGTAATAGCAGCTCTTAGATCTACTAAATTTCTACCTGCTAAGCCCAGAATAATTCAAAAAAGGGATTTGAAATGTTTCTGTGAACAGTCATTCCTCTGGGATCTATCCCACTTAGATTGGCAACGTATTCTATTAATCAACGACGTGAACACCGCTTGGAACTATTTTCATAATACAGTAGTTTCATTTTCTTTGTAAACAAACACGCTCCTTTCCGGCAGTTCAGGATAAAGGGCCGTGACAGCCCCTGGTTTACTCCTGAACTAGCTGACCTCCTGCACAGGAGAGATCATCTTTGGGCTGCAGCAAGAAAATCAGACTTAGACTCTGATTGGTTGAAATTTCGGCAGCTGAGGAATAAATGCACAACTGCCATCAAAGCCACAAAACGTAATTACTTCTTATCTCAGACCTCCAAAAATCTAAACGACCCTAAAAAATTCTGGAAAACCATCAAATCTCTCTCAGGCACCCCCCAATCATCTGACTCCCATCACAACTTCTTGTTGATTCTGTTCCTGTGTCAAATAAGCACGAGATCCTGAACTGTTTCAACAAACATTTTGTTGCTTCTAGTTCATTATTTGACACAGTTACAAATGGAAAATCAGCCACTTCATCTAATAATCAAACTTCTACAAATCAAATCCCTCCTACAAGTAAATCCTCAGTTAATCACACCTTCTCTTTTTCTCCGTTCTCAGTCAGTGAGGTAAATAAACTGTAAAAATAATAATAATAATAATAATAATGTCTTTTCCTGTCATCTGTGGATGTTTCCCATACACAAACAAAATTTGTCTCTGCATTTAACCCAACCACTACCAGGTGGTGCAGTGAGCAGCCAGAAAACGCCCGGGGAGTTGGAGAATTAGGTGTGCACTCATAGACACCCCAAGGTGTGTAGTGGCCGGGGCGCGAACCCTCGTCCTTCGGGCCCCAAGTCGAAAGCCCTGCCACTACACCATCTAAAAAGATATTGATCCTAAAAAATCTGCAGGTCAAGATGAACTTCCACCTTATTTCTTAAGGCTGGCTGCTCATATCATCACAGTCCCTGTGACCCACATCTTTAATCTGTCCATAAGCCAAAACACCATTCCGGATGCTTGGAAAACAGCCTTTGTTCTTCCTTTGCTGAAGGGAGGTGACCCCACCTCACTGAACAATTATCGACCGATCTCTAAACTCTGCATCTTAGCCAAGGTTCTAGAAAAACTGATAAACTCTCAGATCAAAAATTATCTGGACTCATTTAACATCTTACCTCTTCATCAATCTGGTTTCAGGAAAAAACACAGCACAACAACTGCTTCTCTGAAGGTTCTGAATGATGTTGTTGAAGCATTGGATGCTAAGGACTATTGTGCTGCACTTTTCTTAGACCTGTCTAAAGCTTTTCAATCAATCAATCAATCCATTTTATTTATAAAGCACTCTTCATACTAAAAGCAGCTCAAAGTGCTGTACAGAATTATAAAACAATAAACTCACAAAATTAAAGCAAACGACACACACAAAATAAATAAAATCAATCAATCAAATTAAATACAGTAGTATGGAAAATGTATAGAGTGAACAGAGATGAACCAGTTCAGGAAATGCAGTTAAAAAGATGGGTCTTGAGCCTGCTCTTTTGACACTGTGGATCATAACATCCTGTGTCATAAGCTCTCAGAAATCGGTTTCTCTGATCACACCATTGGTTGGTTTTCTAATTATCTTTCCAATCGGAGGCAATGTGTTCAACATAACGGTACTTCTTCCAGCTATTTAACAGTTAAAAATGGTGTACCACAAGGCTCAGTTTTAGGACCAACCCTCTTTACAATCTACATAGCTAATGTAGGTCAGAGCATCCCTGATGCATCCTTACATTTCTATGCTGATGATACAGTTGTTTATTGCCGAGCTAAAACAGTTGCTAAGGCTTTCCAGTTACTGCAATCCGCTTTTGACATCATCCAGTCAGATTTGTTCCGTCTCAAACTTGTCCTAAATGCTGATAAAACAAAAGGGATGTTTTTTTCAAATAGGAAGGCGGTTCCAGCAGATCTTCCTCTGATTTTATCTTCAAATGGTGTCCCTATTGAGTTTGTTGATTCATATAAATATTTGGGTATCCTGGTCGATTCGCATCTCTCTTTTAAACTCCACGTGGAAAACCTAGTGAAGAAACTGAAAGTTAAACTGGGTTTCTTTTTCAGATAAATCATGTCTAACACTGAATGTTAGGAAACGCCTTGTATCTGTGACTTTCCTTCCCTCCATTGATTACGGTGACATTCTCTACATGAATGCTCCTACAAGCACCCTGCAGATGTTGGATGTTGTCTATCATGGTGCATCCTGCAGATGTTGGATGTTGTCTATCATGGTGCACCCTGCAGATGTTGGATGTTGTCTATCATGGTGCACTAAGATTCATAACTGGTTGTGATTATCGTACCCACCACTGCACCCTGTATTCACTGGTTAACTGGACATCATTAACCTCACGCAGACTCTTCCACTGGTACATTTTCATCTTTAAATCACTTCTTGGTCTGCTGCCCTCATACATCTCCTCCTACATGTCTTTGCGTGAGTGCAGCTACAGTGTGCGCTCTCAGGACATGATTACCTGCAGTGTTCCGTCAGTGAGGACTGAACTTGGAAAAAGGGCCTTCTCCTACTCTGCTCCTGCTTCATGGAATATCTTACAAAAAGATCTGAAGCTCTCGACCTTGACTTCTCTAAATGGTTTTCAGAATCTGTTGGAATCCTGGCAAAAACCAATGCAGATTTGTTCCTGTCTTTGATTTTATACGTCTACCTTATAATGTTTTGCTAGTTTTTTGATACTTTGTTAAAAAAAAGAAAAAAAAAATCTTTTGTTTTTTTCTCTCTTTTTGTTTTCTATTGTTTATTGTTTGTTTGTTTATTGTTTAATGAAATTCTATCACTGCTGTTCATTGTTCTTTAGTTTTAGCAGGTCGCTTTCGTAAATGAGCCCATGAGGTTCAAAAGATTTACCTGACTAAATAAAGGTTGAATGAATGA
>JBBPBX010108068.1:0-11208 GCA_038048925.1 Garcialebias charrua
AGTGTTTTTTACCGATGCTATGTTACTCGAGGGCCCGTCTTAGCACCGCTAGCGGGCTCACAAGTACCTCCACGTTTAGCCCCGGCTAACAAGGAGACTCTCTGTCCAGCACAGTCCAGGAGGAGGTTTTTCAGCTACCTGTTCAGTTGCGCTACCTGGTAGTTTTTCCTTGCAACATCGATGACGCTGAGAGCTTATCCACCCACGAGGCTATGGATGACTCTGACGTTAAAACCACCTCAGGGCCCGAGAGGCCCTGGCGGGATGGACAAGGACAAGTGGCCTCTGTATCGCAGGTCAGCCAGGCAGAAAAGCTACAGGAGCTGCAAGGGGCCACCAGCAAAAGAAAAAGAAAGAAGATGCCCCTGCACCATTACAGGCACTCACAGCCGGAAAGTAAATGCCTAGTTTTTACCACCAGTTTCTGTGTTCTTAAGGAACACAGACTAGCTGGTTTGGAACGTCTAAACACACAAGAACACTCAGACCCTTGTGTAATTAGGAAAAATTGCCTACTGAATGTGTCCTGGTCCCAAAATGGGGACAGGACCCCAGGTTTGCCCGCTCACGTAGCACGGGAACCTGGCCTTTCGAGCCCAGACTTCACTTGTTAAACGCTACAAGGAGCTGGTGGCACGTATGTGTGCCCTAAACAATACAATCTCAGACTATTGAATGTGTCCTGGTCCCAAGATGGGAACAAGGCCTCAGGTTTGCCCGCTCACGCAGCTCGGGAGCCTGACCTTTTGAGCCCAGACTTCACTTGTGAAATACTACAAGCTGAGTATATGTGCGTGCGCACTAAACAATAACTCGTCTACTGTATGTGTAATAAAAAATAAAAATAAAAAAACAAGCTGTTTCATGCATATACAAGAATGAAAGTTCCAGAGCACAGATCGCCCTGGCTCTTAACTCACCACTCGGTGGAACACGACCTACTAGGCCAAACTACTGTGCAGTGGGACATACGAGTTTTGCCTGAGACAGTCAGATCTTGTGATGTCTTCTGTTGGGCAGACCAGCCTGCTCCAGAGTACGTGGGAGGGGTCGAAGGTCACCCCTTCCGTACTCAAATGAAGCAAGCAGCCGCTAGACATCCCTCCCAGGGATGCGTTGCGGGCTCAAGTTCTTCCTGGTGCCCAAAAAGAGATGAATACCTGAGACCGGCCCTGGATCTCAGGACTCTGGGCAGGAAAACAATAATTTTTACAAAATGTTGAACATTGCGGCAGGTCCTCCGGTCCGTGAGACTGGAGTCTGGAGACTACGCATGTACAATGGATTTGTGAGATGCCTACTTCCATGTGGGCGTCTGGAAGGCACAGGAAATTCTTCCGGTTTTACATTCAAAGGGAAAGCTTATAAATACATAGTCTTACCCTTCGGTTTGAAGACTGCTCCTCATGCATTTACTAAATGCCTGGATGCAGCCCTGACCCCTCTTAGGAATCAAGGAGTCAGGATTATGAACTACCTGGATTACCTCCTGGTCTTTGGTCGGGTGCAGGCCCAGTTACACTCCTGGGTGATCTCTCACCTGGAGTCTCTCTGATTTTTTCATAAACCTACAAAAGGAGTGACCCGACCCCGTTACGGATTACCGTATTTCTGGGAGTGCAGGTCTACACCATCAGGGCACGGCTCTCGGAGGACCGTGCTTCCTCAATTCGTCGTTGCCTGACAAAAGTTTAAACTGAATCATCGGATTCCCATGTAAGCGTGCCAACGCCTCTTTAGGCCTCTTGGCGGAAACCATACCCTGTGTGCCACACGCATTGGTGAGGATGCGGGTCTGGCATGCATGGCTAAACCAACAAATATAACCTGCCGCCGTCTGGGTGAGCAGAAAAAAGGTTAGAATCATCTCAAAGTGCCTGAGGGCCTCGGAACCTGGGGGGACCTGTCCGTGGTCACGGAAGGGGTTCCATAAGGCAAGGTGTCATCCCATGTTATTATCACGACGGACACCCTGGAAACAGGATGAGGAGGCAGTCTGTAGAAATCAGAATGCCCGAGGCCTCTGGAATGATCAGGAAGTAGATTGTACATCAACTTCCTGGAGTTGTTGGCCGTACTCCTGTCAGCAAGATACTTCTTTGGTAAAGGTCTGATTGCGGGACAGCACGTCCTGGTGTAATCAGATAACAAAACCACGGTGTCATTCATTGACTGGGGAAGGGGGACGAGATCCCAAGCCCTCCTCAGCCTGACACAGAGGATGCTTACAGGGTACGTTCCAGGATTATTGTCGCTCAGGACGACTCATGTTCCGAGTGAACTGAGTTACGGAGCAAATGCCCTCTCAAGAGGGCCTCTTTTGGAATCAGGATGAAGACTGAACCCACGACTTGTGGATCAGGTCTGGTCACGGGTTAAAAGAACCTCGGTGGACTTGTTCCCATGCGGAGCCAGTTCACAATGTGACCTCTACTTCTCAAAGTTCAGGGATACCATGGCAGTTGCCTTCTTAGCAACAACAACAACATACACAAGGGACACCCTTGGTGTTTATGTTTACTTGGGAGTTGCTTCAGTGGAAGGGTTCCCCTTTCCTCTGACAGTTCTCCAACATCAGGATGGGCCTCTTGGACAGTCCTAGTGGTTGTCTGCTCATGAAGCAGATGAGGGACTCGTGCGTGCCCCTTATACATAAAATTTTTCCCCTGGGGACTTGGAAGGTTACCGTGCTTGAACTGGGTTTTTTACCTCCACATTGCCATCTGGTTGCCTGTGGTGTAATGGGTCCCTTGCTCTTTTCCTCCTGCTTCTCAAGATTTCCAGGGATAAAGGAGATGTGGAGTAATCACACTAGCAGAAGACCCTTATGCTGTCTCTGACTGGTGTTTTTCATTTATGTGTCCAGTGGTATCATCAGAACGATGTTTCTACATGTGGCATTTTTCTTCTCAGGTTATGCTCTCTACATACCTTGTGGAGAGCGGCTGGGAAATGCCTGCCGTATTAAGGCAGATGTTCTCTCATGCATTTTGCTGAGCATTTCAAGGGCGTGAATGGATTACGTTCCCATAGTAATCGTATTGCACCGAGAGAACCTAACTGAAAGGGAACTGAAAGTTATGCACCATAACTCATGTTCCCTGAAGGAAGGGAACGAGGTGCAACACATTTGGCCCTTTCAATGCTGAAAGCTCGGTGAAGTGCATTTTACAGAAAGATGGACGGGCGTCAGCTGCTTATATGTCCAGAGGGCGGGGCCTCTGGCGCGACGGTAACGCCCCAGCCGTAAAGGCGTGAGTGTATTCCTTCAGGTAACCGCGCGGGGGCGCTAGTTCCCATAGCAATCGTGTTGCACCTCGTTCCCTTCCTTCAGGGAACATGAGTTACGGTGCATAACTTTCAGATTTAGTACCTGGATGATTGAGCATGAACTTTCTTATCTTAAATAACAGATACTGAATGTTGGATTCATTATGTGTGAGTACAGAAAAGGAAGTATTGTTGGATTCAGTTTTCAAAGTCTCCAATGAGGTTTTAACTGCACGTCTTCTAAACACAACAATTTAGGAAAATTAATACTAAAAACACTTCAGAGTTGGGTCCCAGGTGCACTTGTTCTGTATTAAAAAAAATAGATAAACATACTGTAGAAAAAAAAACTGTACAAGTTTGTAAACTTGAGATAATACTTGTTTTAGGACACAGAGCTGCAATAGAATAGAAAATCAAACAGTACTGTAATGTAGAAAATAATAATGTTAGCATGTGATGACAAATAAATGATGGCCATTATCTTTAAAATGTAAATGAGGGATATGTACCTAAAAAAAACACAATTTAAGGCTCAGAGTCATGACTTTAAACACAATGTTTACTAGTCTATTTGCAGAAAAAGAACAATTATTTTTCAGAATTTCATGGTTGACTTTATCATTTGCAAAAACTTTGAGCTAATTTGTGTGAAGAAAGCTTGTGTGAGAACAAAATAAATGTAATTAGCTCAATTCAACAAATTATCTGTCTTTGAGCAATCAGACACTCTGCTATAAACTGCATAAATAGAATAATCACCTCTTCCCAGAGAAAACAAAACAAAAAACAAATCTAAGAACATGGTACTGAGTTGTGGTAAAGTGATGTTATTTCTTTCCATTTTAGACAACAAATACTATGAATTATACCAAAACAAATCCATTGCATTATACTTGGATTAAGCAGAACAGTATTTATTTGGATGGATGACTTTATTAGATTACGGTATATGTTGATACATAATTTTTTTAGAATTGTCTAGAACTAGCTAATTAGTTTTGTTTATTGTCCTTAGATAACGTGTTATATTTTAAACCCTTCCCACACTCTTGCAATATTCTAGACAATGGTTCTAAACATGAGGTGGCTGTGGCTGAATGGTTAGAACAGTTGTCCTCCAATGCAAGAGTTGGGGGTTCAAATCCACCAGCAGTCACATGCCGGAGTTTCCCTGTGCAAGATACTAAACCTTTCATTGCCTCCGATGTGTGTCCCATCAATGTATGAATGTGATCTAAAGCACTGATTAGTCTCTTTAGAATGATTTGTTCAGTTAGCTTTGTATAGATCTAGTACTGTGCTTATGAATGGAGAAATGAGGGCACATATTGTACTGTAAAGTGCCTTGAGTGTCTTGATAAGATAGAAAGGTGTTATATAAGTACAGTCCATTTACAAGTTACCAGTTAGGCTCTAAAGAGCACAGAATTACATGATTTCAGCTCCCTGCCTCATCTGCTCTTTAACATCTGCAAGCGCTCTTGGCCACTCCCACTTCTCTGCTCTGCTCTGTGAGCAGCTGATCAGCTGTAGCAGGAAGCTTATCCTACAGTATGGGCTGCACAAAGGTGCAGGAGGTGCTAAAAAAATTAAAATAATTTATTTTAAATAAAAATTCCAAGCCGATTGTGCAGATCATCCATCAATCAGCCATTTGTGTGTCATGCCAATCTTATTTTGAAAAGCTGCGATAGAGCGAGTCCACGATAAACGAACCACGAAGTAGCAAGGAACTACTGTAGTGCAACTTTAAGGTCAGAGGTGAAAAACCATATGTGTGGTTGCCTTAGTCTCTGATCAGTTAGTAAACTAAAAGCAGACCGAGTCATCATTTAAACTACTATATTTAGTTTGAACTCCAATTTGATTCAAAATGACTCTTAAACAAAACAAAAGTGCAGGAACTTGCACGTTCTCCCCAAAGCCAAAACAATTTTAAATACCAGGTGATAGTTTTTGACATCAGGGGTTATAGTCTTAACACTTAGCTTGTTAAGGACTAGTGGCACTGATACAAAGATTTTTAGTGACATTTCAGCACATCCCCACTTCATCAAGTTGGCACAATAACAGGGTAAGACACTGAGTGAAGCAACTCAGGACAGAGCTTTTATAAAATGAAAATGCAGCTCTTTGCGCTCTCGAGGGTAGAACAGGACTGGCGAATGCATTCACTACTTTTCTGTCCAAATGCCAAATCTCATCTTCAGGCCCATTTATTTGAGTGACGTTGGCTGCAATGCAAAATAAGCGCCCACAGGGAGCAAGGTTAACTCAGTCTAAAATGAAATCACATGTTCTGTTACCGCTGTTGTATAAGGGAATAATCAGTTATTCATGACATTTTATTACAACCAGAGAACTTGTGTTTTTGCGTGAACAGAAGAAAGGAACTACAGTACTTCACAAAATGACAGTTCAAAGGACCAACCCATTTCTGATCTTTTTCTCAGCATTAGTGCAAATAGCATTTCAGGAACCTTTGGAACGTGGCTTGTAAAATAAACAAGACAGGAAAATAAAAACATTTAAAAAAGATCGGTTGGAATCTTGAAAATGACCAAAACTAGGTAAAATGCATATAGTAATCTGGTTATTTGGGAGTGTTGCTTTAACTTTTCAAAAGAAAAAAAAACTGCTCTTTGGCATTTAATCAATCACTAATGCAAATCAGGGGAACTTAGACAGAGCAGCCCATTTAAATTCAAGATGTAATTAAAGACATTCTCTTGACTATCTCTCATTCATTATTTCCATCTTTAAATTATACGTGCAGTAGTTCAAACTTGAGACTAAAAATGCAAACACCATCAATCCAGAAATAGACAAGACTTGTGAATTGCACTAGAAAAAAACTTGGTTTTAAAACATTACTAAACCTGTACAAGTACACACTGTAAACTTACAGGAGATCTATAATTCATTCCCAGCTCTCAAGAAAAATAGTTATGCTAAGGGAAATTGATATTTAGATTTCAAAAAAGTTGTACAGTTGTCCCTCGCTACTTTGCGGTTCGACTTTTGCAGACTTGCTCAAAGTAAGAATAAACACGAGGAAAATAAATAAATTGTACACGACAAATGATTGTCAAATTTAATATTACGTGATTGGGACAGTACAGGATACTGTACAGTAAAAAGTTCACGAAAAAATTAAATACTTCGGACAGGCACCGCCATTTTGCAATTTTCTCTCAATAAGCCAACACTGTATCCCCCGCTCATCAGGACTACGGTACATTTCCCAAGCTCCGCACAAAAGCCCTGTTGCCTTCTGCTGTAATATGTAGAGGGAAAGTTTTGATCTGATCAGAAAAAGTTTATTACTTTGCAGGTTTACAGACAGCGGTCGGGTGTATTTGCCTTGTGCTCTCTTTGTGTATATTTATTATATTTTGTAGTCTTACTTTCCGTCTTTCCTTTCTTTCTATCCTATAAAAAAATTCATAATGGTGAGAAGAGGATGGCTGTAAGGTGAGAAGGGAGGCCATCTATAAAAGGAAATGGAAAAAAAAAAGTTTATTACTGTGACTAGCACCCAGTGGATGCAGAAAGCCACACGGAACCCACCGGGAACCGGAGCTGAACCAGACCAGAAACGGAGCAGAACCAGACCTCTAGACCCATCAGTGAACCCGAGAGCTGCTAGTTGGCCCACGAGGACTTCAGAGCAGGGGTCGTGCTGCCATAGGGTAAGTTCAGCCGAAACAGAACAAAGTCATTGTAGAATCGAGCTGCTGCTGTTCTGCTAAGCAAATGAAAAAAACTTAGTAGCTACATATTCATATTATATACTGTTTATATATGTATACAGTATATACAATGTTAAAATTGGTACGTTTAATGGTTTAAATGGTAAATGGACTGTACTTATATAGTAGCCCCTTTCATAAGACGGCTCAGTCCGGGCCTGATGCGTGTTCAGTCCTCCAACGAGCATTCAGAATAAACACGAAGGCGGATTGGCAAGTAAATTTTACTCGCCTCTGATGCACCCCTGATCCGTGAGCAGAGGTAGTGTCAGGCCCGGATCTGTCGACTTGTGAAAGGTGTGGAGGTGCTACGGCTTCAAACTGATTTGAATAATGGGAGGAATGATACAAGGTATGTAGAGGGTACAGGCTAAGAGGAAAAAATACCAAATGTAAAGAACATCAATTTGATGTTTCAACTGGGCATGAAGATAAACAACACCAGCTAGAGACAGCCTAAGCGTGCTCCACTAGTGTGAGTATTCATCATCTCCTTTTTTATTTTTTTTATATAGGGCACGACTGACAAGTGGAGCCCATCCTGATGTTGGAGATCAGTTAGGGAGAGGTGAAACCCTTCCATTAAACATCTCCTAGGCAAAACATAAACACCAAGGGGTACCCTTATGTACGTTGTTACAGTTTGTTTTGGGACAAAGCAACCAAAGCCTTAGGCTCTCAACCCGTTCCCTTCAAAGGCCAGGCTGAAAGTTGCCACAACCCTGGACGTGGATGTAGAAGCTACCCACGTGCCTGAGTCAGCAGATCCCTGTGAGGAGGCAATTGCCATGGTATCCCTGATAACATTGAAATCAACTCCGGGAACCACGGTTTCTGTGGCCATCTGGGGACTATGAGGATCAGGGAGAGGGCTCCCTGGCGTACCCGTTCCAGTGTCGCCCCGATCAGAGGGACAGGTGGAAAGGCATAGTAGAGCACCCCTGCTGGCCAACCATGTGCCAGAGCATCCATTCCCAATGGTGTGTCTGCTTCCCTCAAGGAGAAGTAGAGGTCACAGTGTGAGCTAGCCCTACAAGCAAACAAGTCCACAGAGGCTCTCCCAAATTGTGACCAGGCCTGTTCCACAATCCGTGGGTTCAGGCTCCATTCTGACACCAAGAGAGGCCCTCTTGAGAGGGCATCTGCTCCATAATTTAGATCACAAGGGACATGAGTCGTCCTAAGTGACAAAATTCTCGGAGCATACCACGTGAGCATCCTCTGCGTTAGTCCGAGGAGGGCCCAGGACCTTGTCCCTCCCTCTCTGTTGATGAAGGACACTGTGGTCCTGTTATCTGATTTCACCAGGATGTGCTGTCCAGCAACCAGACCTTTACTAAAGAAGTATTTTAATGACAGTAATACGGCCAGCAACTCCAGGAAGTTGATATGTAATCTCGCTTCCTGTTCTTTCCAAAGGCCGCGGACGTTCTGATTTCTGCAGATCGCCCCTCATCCTGTTTTTGAGGCGTCCGTCATGATTGCTACACGAGATGACACCCTTCCTAGTGAGACCCCTTCTGTGAAAACAGACAAATCTTTCTAAGGTTCCAGGACCTTCAGGCACTCTGAATCTATTCTAACCTTTCCTGCTTGATTTGTTAGGGCAGGTTGTATCTGTCGGTGTAGATATACTTGTATGGCCCGCATTTTCAGTAATACGTGTGGTACACAGGGAATGCTACCGCCAAGAGGCCTAAAAGGCGTTGGCACGTTTTCACAGGGACCCTTTGGTCCAGTTTAAATCTTTCCAAGCAACGGCGAATGGAGGAAACTCTTTCCTTCAGGAGCTATGCACTGTACTGGACAGTGTCAATCTGTATCCCAGAAATACGCTAACCTGTGATGGAGTTAGATCACTTTTTTGTAGGTTTATGACAAAACCGAGAGACTCCAGGTGAGAGATGTGACTGGGCCTGCCTTCTGCTTTCAGCCAGAATCAGCAGGTCATCCAGGTAATTCATCCCAATCATTTGATAGACACGCCTTCCAGGCTTGCTCGTGCGCGCTGAGCCTGCACGGCATGTTGAATTGCTGCTTGTCGTGTTTTAGCACTGGAGGGGTGGCCTTTGACCTCTCTCGTGCCTTTTCGAGCAGGCTGGTCGGCCCAACAGACGATATCGCGAGATCTGACAGTCTCTGGCTGAACTTGTGTATCTTGCTGTGGTTCATAGTTTGACCACATGGTTTGTGTCTTCTAAAAATGGGACTCGAGTCAAGAACCAGGGCAGTCTGTGCTTTGGTACTTTTATTTTTGTACATGTCTGAAACAGTGTTTGTTTGTAGGCGAGTCATGTTTGGTGCACGTACACATGTCACCAGCTCCTCATAGTTTTTTACGAGTAGAGACTGGGATCAAAAGGTTAGGTTCCCGTACCACGTGGGGGGGGAAAACCTGTAAAATTGTCAGTTTGTCCTGGTTCATCAGGCCCGAAACTGGGTTCCGTACGGGGTCACCGAAGAGGCCCTCGGCCGGTACTGAGAAGTCTCACTGTCATCAGCGGGTCTCTTCCGTGGGAGGCCACACATGTCTTCCTTTGGGGATGCAAAGCTTTTCCTCGGCAACCCCTCTCGGAGGGCTTCTGCCTGTTTGCGTCTTTGTTCCAGCCTGGCCTGAACGCATTCCAGGGCTCCCCCGAAGAGTCCCGTCAACTCGATCGGGTACTATAGGAAAGTGGACCTCTGGTTTTCCGGGAGGTCCGACAATGTTAGCCAAAGATGGCGTTGGACGACAACTATTTCCGCCATTGCTTTGCCTTGGGAAATGGCTATTGTCCCCATCATGCGGAGCACGAGGTCAGAGGCACGGTGGGCCTCCTCCATGGCCTCCGTTGTGGCCTGCTTGTTTTTTGTTACCTAGATATCCTATAGTTTTTCTGCCAGGTACGCCTGCACCATGGTTGATGCATTCATCGCGCGAGCCACGAGGCCCTGAGCTTTGTAGCACTTCTCAAGTTGTTTCTCCGAATCACGGCAGGCCCTGTTGGGTAGCGCTGGTTTTGTCCCCGTGGCTACGGGGGCCAGGTGAGCCGCCAGAGTCTCCTCTATCAGGGGTACGCTGGCGAGGCCCACTGTCTCCATTCCACATCAAGGAGTCGGGATAGTGGCAACGTGATGGGAGCTCCGGGTTCCGCCCAGGAGCGTTTGAGCTCCATGAGGAAGTCCGTAAAAATGGGCATTTTTTGCGACGTTGTCGGCTGCTTCGCATAGAAGTAGTTTCCCGCCAGCCTCGTAACCTGTTGGCGATGCGTGGGGTCTGGCCACGTGACCTACAGGACGTTCGCCGCCCTATGGCACAGGTCGAACAGAGCAGGGACCGACAAGTCCGGTTCTGGTAGGGTTTGTGCCAAGTTCTGGGAGGAATCCACAGTTTCTCCTTTGTAACTATATTCGGCGTCTTGGTCGGACACTTCGGGCGCCGAGTCCTCTACGGCAACTGAGGAGTCCGACACATTGTCCTCTCTGACTCGACCGTTGCATTCCAGGTCCACGTTTTCGAGCTCCGGTTCAGGAGCGAGCGGTTTAGTGCGACGTGCGACCTTCAGCGCCGCAGTCTTAGCCATGGATTTAGCCAACGCGTCCGCGCAGCATTTTCTCACTACCGCCGACATTCGACGGCAATGGGAGCAGGAGTCAGGGAATTCCAGCGCTTTCCTCGCATGCAGAATCCCAGTGGTGGGCACAGACCGCTAGAGAGCGCTAAAGCGCTATTCCGCTTACAGTGGACCTAAACTTTTTGTCAGCGTTTTTGTGAATTGACTAACTTTTATAATTCATAAGCGGATTTATGCTATTTTTATTTAAAATGCAGTACCGCTAATAACTAATTATCTATCAGTAAAAACCAATAAACTTATTTACAAGCTTTTATGCTGCTTGTTTTTTACCTTTTTCCCCACGTAAACAGCAGAGGAGGAAAGGGTGTGAGGGGGAGGGGGGCAGAGCTGAGAACAGACTCGGCTCTACCATGTAGGTAAATGCCTGGGGGTCCCATTTCAGCAGTGGCCCCGGCCCCGCCTCGCCCCGTGCAGTCACCTACATCACTAACATTGCTCATGCTTGTTAATGTACATTTAACATAAAAATAATTATAGTTACGATGAAAACGATCATTAAATACGCAATAAAAAAACGGTCGATTTCTTTATCCCCCTACTAAAAATGGACTATTCCATCTTGACAA
>JBBPBX010108069.1:0-11208 GCA_038048925.1 Garcialebias charrua
TGTATATGTATATATGTATATATATATATATATATACATATATATATTATATATATATATATATATATATATATATATATATATATACAGGGAACCCCCGACCTACGAACGAGTTTGGGACCTAAGAACCGTTCGCAGCTCGATCCGTTCGTAGGTAGGGGGTGAAAATTATATTTAAAAAAAAATTATTCATTCATTCATTCATTCAACCTTTATTTATCATGCTAACGGAGCGCGCGCACACATTTAAGCATGTACAGTAGTGTACTGTAATGTTAAACATTGCTATTCACATTTACAGAATAAATAAAAATATATTTTCTTACTTTGAGATGGTCAAAGCCGACATAGGTTGCCATGCGTTGATTGTTTTCGGGCCAAGCAGCGCGGGGGCCGGCAAGCCACCGCAGCTGCTCCAGACCTGTGTTAGCTAGCTGGCTAGCTTCTGCTAGCCAAGCCATGAGCTAGTGTTGGAGCGGCGGCGCGATCAATCTGCAGCTGCTGCTCCAGCCGCTGCTCCAGCCTGAGACGTCCACAGAGCTATTCCAGCTAGTAATTAATCCATATGATGCGATCCTGGTCACCAGTGTTCAAAAGGCCGGCTCCCGTGTTAGCTCCAGTGTTAGCTCTGGAGCTAGCCAGGCCGGAGGTGTAGCCAGGCCGGCCGGAGGTGTTCGCACGGCGGCCTGGCACGATCGGCGATAAATCCGCTGCTGCCTGAGACATCCACAAAGTTCACAGAGACGTTTCCAGCTAGTAATTAATCCATATGAAGCCATCCTGGTCACCAGTCTTCGTCCGGCTCTCGGCAGCTAACCTAAGATGGCGTCCGGTGTTCTACATTAATTTGTGACCGGAGACCCCAGTGACTGAACCTAAAATAGCGTCCGGTGTTCTACATTAATTTGTGACCGTGTAAACTGAAGACCTACTTCCTGTTGCCCAAGATTGCTCAAAAATTGCTCAAAAATGATCAGAAATGATCTTTTTTATCATAATTATTATTTATAAAGCCTTTAAAACAACCAGAGCTGCAACAAAGTGATGTACACATGAAATTAAGAACATTTAAACACAAAAAAAAAAAAAATTTTTTTTTTTTTAATACAGTAATTTCATATTTTTATTAAATATGATATGTTCGTAGGTCCCGTGGTTCGCAGGTCGATGGGGTCGTAGGTCGGGGGTTACCTGTATATATATATATATATATATATATATATATATATATATATATATATATATTAAAATGGGTGTTAGGTTAGGGAGGGGGCCCTGTGAGCTTCGGTGCCCAGGGGCCCCTAGGGTTGATAATCCGGCCCTGCTCCGGGGGTGGATGAGATTCGCCCGGAGTTCCTTAGGGCTTCTTGATGTTGTGGGGTTGTGTTGGCTTACGCGACTCTGCAATATCGCGTGGACATCGGGGGCAGTTCCCTTGGATATGCAGACTGGGGTGGTGGTTCCCCTATTCAAAAAGGGGGACCATAGGGTGTGTTCCAACTAGGTAGTCCCCGACTTACGAGCGAGTTCCGTTCCTCCGAGGCGCTCGTAAAGTGAAAATTCGTAACTTGGAACGGCCGCCACGTGTCTCGTAAGTCCGGAATTTCGCTTGTAAGTTGGAACGGTTTTGCTAGCGCGACTACAAACACTCGTTTTTCATCGAAAAACTGCTTACGAGTGCATAAAAATGATCGGAAACGTGTGTCCACATGTTTAGCTAACGAACTGTGGTGAAAAAACACAGAAAAACTCGGTATTTTTTGCGTTTTTTCCAAAAATTCGCCAGCTCGTAAGTCCGGAACCTCGTAGGTCAGAGCGCTCGTAAGTCGGGGACTACCTGTATAGGGGGATCACACTCTTAAGCCTCCCTGGTAAGGTCTATTCAGGGGTTCTGGAGAGGAGGGTCCGTCGGATAGTCGAACCTCGGATTCAGGAGGAGCAGTGTGGTTTTCGTCCTGGTCGTGGAACACTGGACCAGCTCTACACCCTCAGCAGGGTCCTGGAGGGTGCGTGGGAGTTTGCCCAACCAGTTTACATGTGCTTTGTGGACTTGGAGAAGGCATTCGACCGCGTCCCTCGGGGGGTTCTGTGGGGGGTACTCCGGGAGTATGGGGTACCAGGCCCTTTGATAAGGGCTGTTAGGTCCCTGTACGACCGGTGTCAGAGCTTGGTCCGCATTGCCGGCAGTAAGTCAGGCTCGTTTCCGGTGAGAGTTGGACTCCGCCAAGGTTGCCCTTTGTCACCGATTCTGTTCATAACTTTTATGGACAGAATTTCTAGGCGCAGCCAAGGTGTTGAGAGGATCCGTTTTGGTGACCTTAGAATCGCTTCTCTGTTTTTTGCAGATGATGTGGTCCTACTGGCTTCATCAGTTCGTGATTTACAACTTTCACTGGAGCGGTTTGCAGCCGAGTGTGATGCGGCCGGGATGAGGATCAGTTCCTCCAAATCCGAGGCCATGGTCTTGAGCCGGAAAAGGGTAGCATGCCCTCTCCGGGTCGGGGAGGAGGTCCTGCCCCAAGTGGAGGAGTTTAATGCCTCTTTTCCACCGCTCGGCTCGGCTCGGGTTGGATCGGCTCAGGTCGGCTCAGTTCGGGTCGGGTCACATCTATGTTCTGTTTCCACAGCTTTTTTGTACCCCTTCTGTGGGCGGGGTCCAGAATCCTACTCGTCTTACCACATGGTGGCAGTAGTGTTCCTCAAGCTATTTACTACAGTACTAGCCACCACTAGAAGAAGAACACAATAAAGACTTTGTATCACATATTATCAATTCTATCAAAAACCACATAGCTGATATTTTTCAAAAAAATCTAGTGTGATCACAACATGTTCATATACGAAATGTATCCTGTTGGAGTTATTTGAAATAAAATTCAATGTTTTATAGACATAAATGTGTCAACCTACGTCCATTATTTTCTACTTTGTATCACATATTATCAATTCTATCAAAAACCACATAGCTGATATTTTTCAAAAAAATCTAGTGTGATCACAACATGTTCATATACGAAATGTATCCTGTTGGAGTTATTTGAAATAAAATTCAATGTTTTATAGACATAAATGTGTCAACCTACGTCCATTATTTTCTACTTTGTATCACATATTATCAATTCTATCAAAAACCACAAAGCTGATATTTTTCAAAAAAATCTAGTGTGATCACAACATGTTCATATACGAAATG
This sequence comes from Garcialebias charrua, assembly GCA_038048925.1. NCBI lineage: Eukaryota > Metazoa > Chordata > Actinopteri > Cyprinodontiformes > Rivulidae > Garcialebias > Garcialebias charrua. The sequence goes on from JBBPBX010108069.1 coordinate 3,194, forward strand.
TATCCTGTTGGAGTTATTTGAAATAAAATTCAATGTTTTATAGACATAAATGTGTCAACCTACGTCCATTATTTTCTACTTTGTATCACATATTATCAATTCTATCAAAAACCACAAAGCTGATATTTTTCAAAAAAATCTAGTGTGATCACAACATGTTCATATACGAAATGTATCCTGTTGGAGTTATTTGAAATAAAATTCAATGTTTTATAGACATAAATGTGTCAACCTACGTCCATTATTTTCTACTTTGTATCACATATTATCAATTCTATCAAAAACCACAAAGCTGATATTTTTCAAAAAAATCTAGTGTGATCACAACATGTTCATATACGAAATGTATCCTGTTGGAGTTATTTGAAATAAAATTCAATGTTTTATAGACATAAATGTGTCAACCTACGTCCATTATTTTCTACTTTGTTATCACATATTATCAATTCTATCAAAAACCACAAAGCTGATATTTTTCAAAAAAATCTAGTGTGATCACAACATGTTCATATACGAAATGTATCCTGTTGGAGTTATTTGAAATAAAATTCAATGTTTTATAGACATAAATGTGTCAACCTACGTCCATTATTTTCTACTTTGTATCACATATTATCAATTCTATCAAAAACCACAAAGCTGATATTTTTCAAAAAAATCTAGTGTGATCACAACATGTTCATATACGAAATGTATCCTGTTGGAGTTATTTGAAATAAAATTCAATGTTTTATAGACATAAATGTGTCAACCTACGTCCATTATTTTCTACTTTGTATCACATATTATCAATTCTATCAAAAACCACAAAGCTGATATTTTTCAAAAAAATCTAGTGTGATCACAACATGTTCATATACGAAATGTATCCTGTTGGAGTTATTTGAAATAAAATTCAATGTTTTATAGACATAAATGTGTCAACCTACGTCCATTATTTTCTACTTTGTATCACATATTATCAATTCTATCAAAAACCACAAAGCTGATATTTTTCAAAAAAATCTAGTGTGATCACAACATGTTCATATACGAAATGTATCCTGTTGGAGTTATTTGAAATAAAATTCGAATTTTTATAATTTATTTTCGTTGTGCAAACACAGGTTTTGGAAAAAGTCAAAGCGAAACTACTTTAAATGCAGCACATTTGACCATACGTGACAATATTAAAGCGTGGTTAAGCTCAGGAGCCCTCGTACTATTAAAGTCAGCTATGAAATATATTTTATATCTGTTCATTGAGCTACATTTAAAGACATAAAGCCGCCCGCGCGCCGCGTGTTGCTCGTGGCGAACCTATTTTTTTAAAATCCTGCAGTTTTGAGCAGTACGTGATTTTATTAAGGACACGTTCAGCTGAAGACCCATCTTTGCTATAAATTTAAAAAATAATAATTGTTTTTACCGTGTTTATCATGTAAAAGTCCTGCAGTGATCGCGTCCCTCGCTTCCGTAAAAACAGCTCTCGTCTCCTCCTTCCCACTTCCGGTGCGGGTGAGCTCGCCTCAGTACCCCTCTGAAACCAGCCCGAAAATCTCAGGAAATCTCGCGCGGCTCCGCTCGAAATATCCGGTGGAAAAGGATGAAAGGGGGTCTCTGCGACGCACATATGACGTAACATCCGACCCGAGCCGACCGGTGGAAAAGGGGCAAAAGACTCTCTGACTCTCTGACTGTCACCACTGGTTAGTCTGAAAAGCTGTACATGTAATATGTTAACTGCAGCACTTGCACAGTAATGAAGCTCACCCATTATGTAGTACGGTGCAGTGAGGCTCAATTATTTGTGGTTTTCCGTTGATTTAATACAGTAGAAGTATCATGCAACTGAAACGGTTTAGTGCCATCTCAGCTGAGGTTCCATGTGAGCCAAACTCGTACTGCATGACATCAAACCACTGATGACCAGTGACTGGTGGGATTAAATCAAACAGCTTCTCTACAGCAGCTCCTACACAACACAATTTCTTAATTTATTAACTCATTTAAATCTAACTACGGTATTTAAAATACTGTATATTCATCTCATTTGTGTCCAGTTTGCCTATTGTGTATATTACTAATGAATATAAAATATATATTTATTTATTTAATCAATATTGTGGATCAAGAGACTGACCTTTTCATTCTTACCAGTTACTGACCAGAGCTGAGATCTCCTACAGTCAGTTGTTTTGACTGCACCTATACAATACCCACCCTGTACTCCTATTTAAGCTGTTAATTAATATGTCTGCTACATCAATGTAGCATAAAAAAACAGAGAAAAGATGTGCTTTAATGCAGCGTAACACCAGAACTGCACTGTACAATGTACCATACTTTTCGGCGGAAAAGACGCTTCTGTGTATAAGCCGCTTTGTCCAATTATTAAAAATTATTTTGAAATATTCCATAAATACGCCGCTTCGCCCTATAAGACGCATCTATTATGCGTCATCGCTACGCGTCAGCGCCTCATTTGCCCTGCTGAAAATGGCGGCCACAGAAGCGAGCCAGCACGGAAGGACTTTACAAGATTAACACGGTAAAAAAACAATTGTTTCTTTGCTGAGAAAAATACATTTCTTAGCTGACATTATAGCACAAGGGTTCCGTTCACTCTGTAAGCCTAAAAAATATCCGTTGAGTGGTTTATGACTATTTATAACAATATAAACGGAAATAAAACAGAAGCTAACGAGACGATTCCGTCCCTAAAAACACGAATAAAAAATCGAATTTTATCTCAAATGTCTTATACAGGGCAACAGTTTGTACATTAAACCACATATAATTACACTCTGTAAGCAGAAAAAATATCAGCAGAGTGGTTTATGAGATATATACCGGTCTCTAAATAATAGGTACAGTATCTGTTAACGGGAGCTAACGCTAATAAAGTATCTTTTTTTTAATCTCAAACATCTCATAAAGCTAGTCAGTTGTAAATGACCACCAAATAATTACGTTCTGTAAGTTTCAAGAAAATCTGCGGTGTGGTTTATGAGTTATCTTGCTAAAAAATACGGCTAACAACACAGCTAATGGTAGCTACATCCAGAGCAGGAGGCCGGGCAGCGACAGTCAGTCTGAGCAGAGGAGGCTTTTTTCGGACACATGAGCTAGAAACGGTCGGTGTACTCTCTGGACGTGTCCCCCTAGCGAACAAAAGTGGTACTGCACCATTTTTTGGCCAAAATGAAAAACGACGATATCAGAGCCAAACATGGGTCTAAAAATATGGGGGGGAAATCCATAAATAAGACACTTCGGCGTATAAGCCGCAGGACATTCAAATGAGTAAAAAAACTGCGTCTTATATGCCGAAAAGTACGGTAATGAAAAACACCACAATGGACTCGAATAGAAGCAATTGTTCCACCTAATAGTATTTGTTCCAGGGAGTGGTACCACTACCTCTGGATTAATGTCCTTATCATTTTACCTGGCTTTTCCTGATGCATATTTTCTCACCTATTAGTGTAGTAATAAAATGCAGCGTGACTCTGTGGTCCTGTTGGAACAGCTCCTTCATTGCCTTTGCAGAGTTCTTCAGCATCCCACTTACACCAGACAAGGCGTAGGACTTCCTCACTGACTAGATTGCACAGGTAGAGAAAAATATATGGGAGGATTTTAAAATTGTGCGTGTACGTAAAATACAAGTATTTAGCTATTTTAATACGTGTGATAGGTGGAAAATGCTGACACAAACAAAACAATCAGAACTAAAAAAAATAAAACAATCAAATGGCTAGCTTTAAAGAGACTTTAGAGTACTTAAAGGACTTAAAATCTTGTTTTCCTCACCGCCATTTCTTCTGCCTGGATTATCTCAATAACACATGCCAGACAGAGCAGCCCGCCCTCTGCAGGCCGCAGGCGGACGCTCCATTTTGGATCGTGTCTGAAGTGAACCTTTTCATAAATGATATCCGAGGTTGTCATTACTCTTTTACCTGTAAATAATAAATTAGAATAATAATAAATATCTCAATGGTTATCTTGAAAGTTGTACTTTTTTTGTCTACTGTTATGACTACTTGACAGAATATTACAAAGCCTATTACAAACTTCAATATTTTACAAATTGTTAATTTACAACTTACCTGTAATACTTTTTTAACATTTATGTTAGCTTTTCTATTGACTAAATATATTCATGCTATGTTTAGTCAAAATAGCGACTTGACCAGTAATCTCGTGAGTCAAGCAGCTAACAAATGGTGAATGATAAAGCTAGCTTTAGCACCACCGTTGTCTCGGGCGGGAAACATCAAAAACTCATAACTTTATTAGCAGCAGGAGGCGAACAGAGAACAAAGACAAGGACAAACAAACAAAAGTGCCTTTTTTTACTACTGTTTTCGAGGAAAAATTAGTACATGTGGTTTTGACAGTACAGTTTAGTTTTTAAAAAATCGAAATTAGTTTCAGTAGCTAGTTTTAAAAAGCAGAAGTCTTAAAAGTAATAATAATCCATCCATCCATCCATTTTCTTCCGCTTATCCGGGGTCGGGTCGCGAGGGTAGCAGCCTCTAAGCTACAACAAGATTTTCTATTTTGATAACAAAAATGAGTTCTTTCTAAGAAAAAACGTACGGGAAAATGACAAATTTCTGATATATTTATTTTATTTATTTATTTACATTTTTTGTAGCCAGCAACTAAGCCATTTCATGATATACGTAGCCTACTAAAGAAAATGTGGTTGACCTGTATGCATCCACATACATGTACATGTATTTAGAAATTATGCAATATACAAAGTGTCTTATTTAAATAAATAAAAAAGTTGTTATTAAAAGAATGTATATCACCTGCTGTGTTTGTTTTAGAATAAGATCAGCTTGATGAGAAAGGATGGGTTGCCAGTTGCCACAGCTATAACTCCCACAATGAGGTAAAAAAAATCCGGATGCCTTTCCTGAAGCAATAACAGATCATCGAGCTACTACAGCTCTCTGTGTGGAGCAGAGGGCTGCCATCAAGGTGCCTGGGGAGCACCTATATGGTCACAGGCTTTGCTCATAAGCCCAAAGTAGGGAAAATGAGGGCGGCAGGTGTGGGTGCTTCACATTTCTATCCATCCATCCACTATCTTTAACTTCTTTTTCCTTTCTGAGTTGCAGTGGTCACTGGTATCTATATTAATCAGTCACTGTGAAAGATGGGGTCGACACCACCCACATTTTTGTTGTCGGTCCAGGGATTCTGAACTGGCAACCTTCTGATCACAGTCATCCTCCCTTATCTCTGCACTACCCCCACATTGCTCCCAACTTTTAGCATATCAGTGAAATTGAATAAGTAATAACAATTTTTGTGTTTGCTAATTTCAATTCGTTGTGGAGGCCATCTTGTAATGGTTTTACTCTGAAGATTAATCAGTTGTGGATGTACATACAAATATTCTTTCCTGGAAGTTTTATAAAAATCTGTTCAGCGGCTCATGAGATAGTTTTCCGAACAGACAGACTTGAGTTCAAAAAGATAGTTGCACACTTTTTATAAAATCTTGTACAGTCTGTTAGTCGGTCCTCATAATAAGTGTTGGAAATTAGTCTCAGCTGCTACCATATTCAATTCTAGCCTAATATATGTAAAATTGACTAAATTATTGCAATCTTTACGTTTTGAAGGCCACTTGGTTGTGGCAGCCATATTAGGTTGACTCCAGAAGTTAAGCAGTGGAAGTAGTACATCTAATGATAACTTTCTGCAAGTTTCTTTCAAATTTGCTTCGTGGTTAAAGAGATATTTTGGTAACAGTGACAAAAACATTATTGGAACCTTCACCTTTTGGCAGCTGATGATAATAAGGGGTGCACGATATTATCGACATAGTATCCGTATCGGCCGATATCAGCGATAAAGTTAAATATCGGACATCGGCCAATCCATTAAAGTAACTGATGTAAAAGGTGCTGTTTATATATACACATATAGATACTGTATAAGGCGTTGTTTTTGTGTGACAACCCAGTGACAAGGATTCCTGCAGCCCCAGCACAATGTTATGACATCACACGTGTTGTTGAGTTTAGATTTGTGAAAATTGACGTTGTTCGAGTGTTGTCATTGTGTTAGAAAGAGTAAATGTCATGAATAAATTTGACATTAAACATAATCCAAGTTGAAGTGTTGCATCATTTTCAGCCTCCTTTTTGGCATCTGCATTTGGCAGCAGGTCAAACTGACAAAGGTCATGCAGAATAATGTAGTATTTTAATTCCACAGCAGAGAAAGATATGTAGTCTCTGTAAGTAGATCTAGGAAAAACATATTGGTATTGTTATTGGTTATCGACCAAATAAATTTTAACATATCGGATATCGGCCAAAAACCCAATATTGTGCTTAATAAATAGTTCAAATGTAACTTTAAAGTTAAATACAAAGGGCAGGATCTTCTAATATGTTGATGACCATGAAAATAAAAAATCCTCCTGCTGCCCTTGGGTCAAAATCCCTAGTCTCAGGGGTAAATTTTACCTAAATTATAGTTGTTGTTTTTTTCTTAATTTGCTTAAATAATCCATAATCGTAAAAAAATAAAATAAAATAAATAAATCAGAATTACCACTGTCCATTACAAAAACTGTAGGAATTTGAGATTTGGGATCCCAACATTTTTTATTATTTGGCATTTACAAGCATCTTCATTTTACAAGCCTTTGTAAAAAAAAAAAAAAAAAAACTTATTAGTTTCCAGTAATGATGTGTACGACTTTGCTTTGCAGAATCAGCTGTGAAGGCCACATCACCATGACAACAAGAGCCCCTCTGCAACCGAGCGATGATGCGATGATGGGTTTGTGGAGGCGAGTTTGAGCTACTACCAACACGTCAATTTACTGTATAATCTGTGTATTTCATGAGCAGACTTTCTCTGCACATCATTGTGATGCATCTCACAGCATAACCTGTAACCAAATGAGCTTTTTGTCTTTAAGTGTTTCTGCATAACAAATAAACAAGTTCAAGTGCTTGCAGTGAGCCGATTGTTTCTCAGCGGGTATCATGTGTTAAATTGAGCAAATTAGACAGAGTCACAGTTCACAGTGTCTGGACTTATTTTGCACAAAGTGGCCAAAATAATTGTTTGGCTGATTGAAATGAGTATGAAACACCAGAAAGAAGGCTCAAAGGACAACCCTAAATCTGATTAAATAGGGCTGTGTAAAATGTAAATTTAAAAAAATTTATTAACTTTGTCCTTCATGGGGTATAGTCATTGTTTTCCTGATTTTGTGTTGAGGAACATTACTGTGAAATTGTTCCACTATATTTAGGATTGGTTTTTTTTTTTTCCTTTTATTTTTTAGATTACTTTAAACTGGTGAACCTCTGTCTAGCTTTACTTCTGAGAGATTCAGCCTCTCCAAAATCTCTTTTTAATCCTGTTACAGACGTGTTGACAATTAATCTAATTTGTTGTAAAATGCTCCTTTGGTTGTTTCATATTTATATAAATGTACAGACTTTTGTTGTCTTGATCAGTTTTTTATTATTTTTTAATAACCTGCATCAATCAAATTCAAAATTACCAAATTTTCCCCAAAATGATACAATTTCTAAGTTCAGACTGTGTTTATTATTTGCAGTCCGTTGCATGGATTCTGTTTTTTTGTTGTTGTTGTTGGTTTTTTTTCAATTACATACTTCCCAACTTTTTCAAATTGCATTTGCAGTCGTTGTGGTTCTCCAATCATTTTTGGACGGACATCCATCAGACTGTGTAGTTTTATTGAACTTTTTGTGAGACAACAGAAAAAGAGACCTGAAACACAATGCACTGTCAACCTAATCTGACAGCACTTTCATGAGCTACTCTTCAGAGAAGGCAAGCAAAGAGAAACGAATGAAGCTTTCTGTCAAAGCGTATAAGCGAGGACTTAAAACAAAACTGGTTTCAACATCATTTACTGACCTTTGTCTTTCTATAACCCTTGTTTTGAACCACATCCTTTGTATCCCCAAACACATCAGTATGTGCAGTGATACGCTCATCTACACTGACAAGTTATT
>JBBPBX010108071.1:0-11208 GCA_038048925.1 Garcialebias charrua
ATATATAAGTATCAATCATGTTAGTATTAATACAGTACAGTGTAACACTAATACTAATACTAATACTAAAAGAAAATAAGCAAAGCAACTGGACTTCTGTTCTGTAGCTAAAGACATGCATCTTTACAATATTGGAACTGTTTGTGTCATTATTAGTATTTGGATTGATTTGCACACCACTACTTCACTGACAAATAAAGGAGAATGAAATGCGACATGACCGTTCAAACTGGCCCCTTTGTCAAACATCAGATATGTATAATTTAGTACCACATACAGTATGAAAAAAATGTTGCGCAGATTTAAAAACAAACAAGCTGATTTGTCACATTCAGACTGTCACGAAAAAAATTGGTTTTCGATGGCAAAAAAAAAGCGATGGGCAGAAAATTAGATTTTTACTGCTTTTGCCTGCAGCGTTAACTTAGCTTAATAAACTGAAAATTAATACAGCTATATATATTCGAGTGTGCTGAAGTAAACTTTAATTTCTTCCACTTTTTCCACACAAAAAATTAAACAGACTTAAATATTATTGTTGTTTCTAAAGTTTAAATACAAGTAAAATAGCACAAAATCAGGTCAAATATATTTGCCTAATTTTAAGTGTGTTGACATTTTATTTTTATTGGAACATTCATTTTTATTCAGGGGGAAATCCCCATCAGCCACGTTTATAAGAAAACATCTTCATAAAAGTTGTTATCTCATAAACCCATTAGCTCAAAGCTGTGAAGGCTAATTTCTGTTTTTGACGAACTTTCAGAACAGGAAGTCTCCACAAGTGATCCTACAGGTGATACACATTCCAAAGTGTGTGTGTTGTGAATGTCAGTGTTTGTACGTTTGTGTGTTGTGTATGCTCCACACATCTCCGTTCAAAGCATTGGCAGCTCCCTGCAGTGTCCATGTAAACAAAGCCAACTGTCTCCTGAAACGGTTTTCATCAAACCGCACAGGGTCAGAGGTCAGCAGGGCCAAGTGCTCAGCAAGGGCACTCAAAGTGTGGTTGCCACGCCCATGGATCACATGACGGAATGGCGTCTCCATTGCAGACACATATTGGGACAGGAAGTAGTACTCCACCTGCAAGCAAAAGAAAGAAATTGTTGTTTTTCTATGTATTCATCCATCCATCCATCCATCCATCCTTTACCATGATCAAGGAAGCAGGTTAAATAAGCAACAGCCTAAACAAAGATTCCCAGACCTCTCTCGTCCAAGCTACTTCTTTTCTTGGTGAGATAGTGCACAACTTCTCCAGTAACTACTGGGTCTGTTTCCATATTCCTTCCCAGTAGAACATAAAATAAACCTTTTTCTTCAAGATGTCCAGAAAAGGCCATTAACAAGCAGGTGCTGTAATCATTGCGAGATTGTGCTAGTTCCAAATACTTACATTTCTGTAAACCTGTTGAACTCTATTTTATGTTCTCTGTTAGGATACTTTATTATTATCCTTGTACTGTAACTCATTACCATACCATGCCATACCATTTTATTTATAAAGCACTTTAAACAGCGACAAGGCCAAACCAAAGTCTGTACAAACAAACAAACAACATGCAACACACACAATGAAGTACAAAAAAAATAGACATAAAAACATTGCAGATCATAAATAAAATGACCAAACACAGATCAGCTGGTGTTGAAAGCGACATAATAGTAGTGAATCTTTAAACGGGATTTGAAAACCGAGAGGGAGGGGTCCTGTCTGACAATCAGCTGTAACTCGTTCCAGAGGCTTGGGCCTGCTACAGAGAACGCCCTGTCACCTCTGTGTTTAAGACAAGTCCCTGGAACTCTTAAAAGTACCCGGTCCTCTGACCTCAAAGCACGTGGTGGGACATAAGGGTGTATCAGATCTGAGAGATAGGCGGATGGCGAGTCTGTTCAGCGATTTGCAGACATACGTGAGAATTTTGAATTGGATTCGGAGATGAACCGGTAGGCTAGCCAGTGCAGGGAGGCCAAGACTGGTGTGATGTGCTCTCTTTTGCGTGTACTAGTTAAAAATCGGGCAGCTGCGCAGCGTTCTGAACCAGTTGTAATTGTGCAATGGTGGTCTGACTGATACCAAACAGGAGTGAATTGCAGTAATCAAGCCTAGATGTAATAAATGCGTGAATTACTGTCTCCAGGTTGTTTTTTGATAATATGGGCTTCAGCTTAGACAGTCGCCTCAGCTGCAAAAAACAGGATTTGACAATCATGTTTACATGACTGTTGAGTTTCATGGAAGGATCCATTATCACTCCCAGATTTGTGACTTTTTGTTTTTCAGACAGGGGTAGAGCAGAAAGGTCAACACAGTGGTTCGTGATTGTGTCGTTGGGAGGGAACAACATGGCTTCAGACTTCTTATCATTAAAACTTAAGAAATTTAAAGCCATCCAGTCCCTGATGTCAGCCAGGCAGTCGAGCAGAGGTTGAATAGAGGATGTGCCCTTGTGTCTTAGGGGGAAGTAAATTTGACAGTCATCGGCGTAGAAGTGGAAAGGTATGTTGTGTTTCCGGAAAATAGCACCGAGTGGCAGTAGGTATAAGGAGAATAGGAGAGGACCCAAGATGGACCCCTGCAGAACCCCCCATTTAAGTGCTGCCACTGCAGAACTAAAATCGTTGATGGAAACACAAAAGGACCTGTCATTAAACAAATATGCCACAGACGAGAGGTAGATAATTTTCCTAATCCCAAGTTTAATCTTGCATGATGGAACAGAGGTTGAAATACAAGCAGGCAAGATATTTACATGATGCTTCATCTCCAAGTCTGTTGACTAAGAGCCTTAAAAAAACGTCTCTTTATACAAAACCCAAGGTCAGTCAACTCCTGCAGCCTTTTTGATTTGATTTGATTTGATGTGTATTTATTCATTTTAAAAGAACAATACAAAACAGTTTCATCAGATACAAGAATACAAGTAGGATAAAATGAAAGGAACAGAAAGAAGATGAAATCTTATTATATCTGCCCCTTATTTCACAATTTGTTCAAACAATAACCTTCAAACTACATCACAAAATAAATAACTCTACTTAATTTTTCTAACTGTAATACACAAACACACTAAGCTACATCATATATAGTTTTTGAGCAAGTCCGTTTTGACCTTTTTCTTAAATGTAACATTATGTTTTTGAGCAAGTCCTTTTTGACCTTTTTCTTAAATGTATACATTGATTTTGCATTTTTAACATCACTCTCCAGAACATTCCACAATCCAACTCCCTGAATTGAGGTAGACCGTCCCTTTAAGCTGGTTCTGAATTGTGGTTTGATGAATATCTGTCCCTTTGAGATTGTAATAACTTTGTCTTTTTATAAAATTTCTTTGGATATTTAAAGGTAATGTGTTATTATGAGCCCTATACATAACTGATAAAATACTATATTCTACCAATTCCTGGAATTTCAATAAATTTAGCTGAAGAAACAAGGTGTTTGATGGGTGACTGAAATGTTTTCTGGTGATTACTCTTACAGCTCTCTTTTGTAAAATAAAAACAGGCTTTGTAATTGTTTTGCACGCTTTTCCCCAAACCTCAATACAATAGATTAAATGTGGAACAATGATTGTGTTATACAACATATACAGAGCTTTATCAATTAAAAAATCCCTGACTTTATACAGTACTGCAATTGATCTAGCTATTTTTGTTTTAATGGAATTTACTCGATGTTTCCATGACAGTTTGTCATTGCTTGTCTTTGCTTATAGGCTTGAGTTTTATGAGATGAAACGCTCATGCCTCTGCCTCCACTCTGTCCAGACAAAACTTTTTAACACACACACATTGTAATATGAGTTATAACATTTGACTTTAGTAAGTGAAAAAACATGTGACCTTTCACATCTCCATCAGTCTCTCGGTGCATACAGATATTGCACTGACACAATTTTATTCAGTTGTTGGGCACTTATTGTTTTATATTAAACTAATAAATTATATTATATTGCTCATTATTACTGAAAACTATACCTGTAATACTGCTGGCATTCTTATGCACACAAACCAATTCATAGCCTCAAAATGACCATCACTGGTGTATAGGGAATAGACTAAAATCAGAGTCTGAGTCAAGAGTCAGTTTATTTTTGCCATAGTCAATGAACAGGATTCACAGACTAGGAACTTGCTTCAGCAAGTTAAATGATGTAAGCATAAAGGTGCAAATAAAAGATAAAATATAAAAGAAAACATTTGTACATACCAACCAATACAATACAATACAATACAATACAATACAATACAATACAATACAACAACACAATACAATACAATAGCCAGAAAAAAATGTGCAAATGGAGTAGTGCAGTTAAAATACAGTGATAAAGTGACCAAAGCAGTTATACAGTAACAGGATTATGAATGTTCAAGAGTCCAACGGCAGAGGGGAAGAAACTGTTCTTATCGCGGGAGGTTCTGGTCTGAATGGACTGAAGCTATCTGCCTGAAGGGAGTGGTTCAAAGAGTTCACATGCAGTGTGAGAAGGGTCAGCTGTAATCTGACCTGCTCTCCCCACAGTCCTGGATATGTACAGGTCATGGAGAGATGGGAGGCTACAGCCGATTACCTTCTCCGCAGAGCGCACAATGCGCTGAAGTCTCTGTCTGTCCCTGGCAGTGGCCCCGGCATACCGCACCATGATGGAAGAGCAGAGCATGGACTCCATGATGGTCGTGTAGAACTGCACCATCAGCTTGGCTTTCCTCAGCTGTCGCAGGAAGTACATCCTCTGCTGAGCCTTCTTGATGAAGGAGCTGATGTTCAGCTCCCACTTGAGGCCCTGGGTGATGGTGGTGCCGAGAAACCGATACAGTAACAGTCCACAGTGATGATGGGGGTATCGTTAAGAGCGAGTGGGGGCAGAGGGGCTGTGGCTTTCCTGAAATCCATGATCATCTCCACTGTCTTCTGGGCATTAAGCTCCAGGTTGTTGTCGCTGCACCAGGTCACCTGGGGACTCATGTATCAACAGTGCGTACGCACAAAAACCTTGCGTACGCCATTTTCCACGCAAAACTCCGTATGTATCAAAACAGAACTGAACGTGGAAATGTGCGCAGCCCCACGCCAGCTCCAGGGTTGGCGTACGCACGTTTCTGTGGTTTTGGTTCCATTGGCGACACCTAGAGGTGATTCTGAGAAACTGTTCATGATGTGAAAATCATTATTGTTCACACCAAACACACATGATTAACAATTATTACATCCACATGGACGCAATTAGAATATAACTATTCTATGATTTGGTTAATTATAACATTTTGTTGCTTATGTATAAGGCACATAAAGGCATGTTGCCTGACAATATTCAAACACATTTTGTTAAAAGAGAGAGTGTATATTTTCTTAAAGGAATTGAGATGTTTGTGAAGCCTTATTTTAGTAGTAGTTTGAAGGAACGATCCACAATAATTCAGGGAATAGGATTGTGGAATGGTTTGGAAGATACTGTTAAGAATGCCAGATCACTGTGTACATTTAAGAGACTGATAAAGACGAGTTTCTTGGAAGAATATGGGAATCGTTAATACATATATCTACTTAAGTTGTTGTCTGATTTGATTAAGATGTTTGAGTTTTTATGTTTTTAATTTAGCTAGATTGTTATTTTCTTTTTGAAATAAAATTTTATATATATAATTTGATTTACATTAGAATTGAGTAAAAAGGGGCAGTTTTCATAAGACTAGTTCTTCTTCTGCCACCTTTCATTTTATTTAATTTACTTTTTGTTATTGTATTGTATGTATAATTGTCATGTTTTTAAATGAAATGAATAAATTTTCAAAAAATAAAAATAAATAACAAAATAACCTGCAAAAGATATAAAAAACAGAAAGACTGAATAGTCTTGCACAGCTTCAATTCTTGTTTTTTGGTTATTTTTAGCTGTTTTAGCAGTTGAAAAACGTGATGCATGATGGGACAAGACGACATTCCTCTGGTGCAAGGCATATTTAAATGAATTTGCATATTTATATGGAGGCGTGTCAAAGGCGGAGTCGGCCACTCTCTCATGTGCGCTCAATTCCACGTTGATTGTGATGTACAAAAGCAATGTGCGTGGATTCCGGCGTACGCACAGTTTGATACATCTGGATTTTTTTGTGCGTACGCCGTTTTCTGGATTTGACCGTACGTCACTTTTCAGTAAGAAGTCCACGCAAGTCTTTGTACATGAGGCCCCAGGTGCTCAAATACTAATATGCTCAAATACTTAGAGAATACTTTTTTCTTCTTTTGGCCACGCCTTTCTTCAGGGATCGCAAACAAACTTGCACAAAGACTTGGCAAATGAAATTTATAAAAAGCCTATAGCTCGGTGCCGTGGTCTTGTAAGGTTATTAATTTAGTCTCAAGTGGCATCATGAAGGGCATCTGGCAATTGCTGAATGATGCAGTTCACTTACTGTGGTGACCCTTGAAAAAGGGAGCTGCAGTACTTGAAACTTTTGTTTTATCAGTTAACACAAAATTTGGTGGATTACTAGTAAATAAAGTGGATGGACCGGAAGCCCAAGCAAAATCCCAAAAGGGAGCACAAAAAGTGCATGTATGTGCATTTCACTGAAACATGGCTGCACATGAATATACAGGTGGTCTCCGACTTACGAGCGAGTTCCGTTACTACGACAATCTCGTAAGGCGAAATCTCGTATGTCGGAACACCAAACACATATTCTCGTAAGTCCGGATTTTCGGTCGTAAGTTGGAAAATTTATGCTAGCGCTACTACGAACACTCGTTTTTCATCACAAATGTTCATATTAGTTCATAAACATGCTCAGAAACTTGTTTCCAAACGGTTAGCTAACACACTTTCATCTAAAAACACATAAAAGTGCTGTATTTTTTGTATGTTCTTTACAAATTTACTGCTCGTTTGCCAGCTCGTAAGTCCGGAACCTCGTAATTAAGAGCGCTCGTAAGTCGGGAACCACCTGTACTGGATTCCACTGTGACTAATCCTGACTCCACAGGGTTTGTGGAAACAGACACATGGCTGCCTTGAGAATGTTGAGCTTTGAGTGTTATGCAGAACAAACTGTATATCTGGGTGGTCAGGACAACATTTAGAACCTGTTCACAAATAAGGGGGTTCATGTGTTGTACATTAATTAATGTTAATGTAATTAACATTAGCTTTCATACAGGTGTGCAGTCTAAAAGCTGTATCAATATAAAAGTAAAATTAATAGTTTGCATGTGTTGGATCCTTACTTATCACAAAAAAATAGGTTATAATATTGACTTAAAATTCTTTGCACTATCTTTTATGTGATGTAGTGTCATTATTTTGCCAGCAGGTGTCGGTGTCACAACATGGATGCAGCATTAACAGGAAATGTCTCATAAACAGCTATTACAATTTCATTTATCTTGTATAAGCAACATGCAAGCATGACATTTTCATAATTTGAGTGTTTTGTTGATAGCATATTTTGTAGAATTTGTACGTCTATGATGCATGTGCTTTAGTAATGATTTAAGGTTTGTAAAAGGTGTATGGGTATAATGCTGATGTCATAGCAATGATACAATTATTTGTAGTACTTTTATGTTCATGAAGTGAATATTTCAGTAAATATTAAATAATTTTAAATTCTTTTATCATCATGATGATGTTTTTAGCTTAATAACAGAACAATTTTCAGCACTTGTCCATATTTTTTCTTCTTCCCATCTGTAATAGTGGAACCTCATAATGCACAGGTTGTAATAATGTTTTAACAATTCATAAAAGTCAAACCTTCATAATGCGGGTGTTGTAGAGGCGTGCTGTTGTGGGATCATGCAGGTCACTGTAGTCAATGCCTCTCTGCAGCGTCTCTGCAGCTCGACTATAGTCTCCTCTGGCACTAAACAGCAACTGAGGAGAAACACCTCTGGTCTGAAGACACAGAGAAAAAAACAGCCAATATTTTGCTGTGACATCACACCACCTCAACATCTGTAGTAGACAACGTTGCATGACTGAGTTACCTGAAGCTCAGCTGAGTGTTTGTTTAATTGAGCGCTGAATAACAAGACTGTCTGTGCATAGGAAGTGATGCGTAAAGGAAGGATGTGATCATGGACCAACCGCAGCACCATCTCCCCCACCAGCTCGCCCAGGCTTCGCCCAATGACACCCAGGCGACCCCCTAGAACTTCCTGTAGTCGGGAGACGCTGTCCATTGGCGTGTTGACAAATGGGTAAGCTCGCTCCTGGAACACAAAAGTGATATGACAAAGTCGTTGCAAAAAATGGAGCAACATGACATAATGTGCTGTCTTTTGATGCAACAGTGCAATTCGTTTAACTATATAACATAAAGTCTCATGTACAGTTTTAAATACAGTGTGTTTGGAAAGTACTCAGACCTTCTTCACTTTTTTACAATTTTGTTGTACCTGCTGTTAAAATCATTTAAATTACTTTTTTCTGCATTTACTTACACTTGCTGCCCATAATTACAAATTAAAAACTTGTTTTTTGATTAGGTATCAATAAAAATAATAAACATCACATATACGCACATATTCAAACTCTACTTAGTGCTTAGGTAAAGCATCGTTGGCAGCAATACCAGCCTGATGTCTTTTGAGGACTCTTTGTTAACCGGGATTTTTTTCCATGGTCATCATGATCATGATGCATCTATTTTCTACGGTGGCCCTAAGTTTTTCTAACGTGATTTGAGCCACTTCCGCTTTGGCTTAATGTAATTTCGTTTTTTCAAATGTTGTTGTGTTTTTGTTGTGTTTTTTTATTTTATTTATTTTATGTAATTCCGTTTTTTCAAATGTTGTTCATTTACACCTTAGGGCCACCATAATTTTCTACTATTTCACACATTTTCTTTACAAATTCTCCCAAACTCGGTCAGACTGGGTAGGACTTTTGGTGGAAAGACAGTTTCAGTTCCCTCCATGGATATCTGATAGGGTACAACTCAGGGCTCTTGTCTAAGACATTCATGGAGTTGTCCCTTGTGTTTGTGTATGTCCACCATTTGTGTATGCCTTCAATGTGTGCTCCTTAATCTGCATCAGTCTCCTAGTGTCTAATGATCTCTGACTCCACAGCACCATGTTGCTACCACCATGCTTCATTGTTGAAATTATGTTGGACAGGTGATAACTAACGTCTGTTTTCCCCCTGATGTAATGCAACTGACATAAAACAGTTCAATCCTGGTTATAGTCACTTTAGTCCTACATCAACACAAAATATCTGAAGCTGAGTCAGTGATCATTGGGTTCTTGGTCATCTTTCTTATTAGCTACAGCTAATTCAGTAAGCAGGATTTGCATTTAATTTCAAAGGGAGTATCAGGAGCACCATCACCTGGATACACTGCTGATCCAATTAATTAATTTGCTCCAAGTAGAATCAAATAAAATGTGGAAATATCTCAGCAACAGTCATGAGAAATATGACACATAAATGAACGTCTTTTCATCCGTTTTCTTTAAATGCTTTTCAGTACAGGGCTGTAGAGAGCTGGTGCCTGTCTCCAATGATCACTGGGTACAAGGTGAGCTACACCTAAGACAAGTCGCCAGTCAGTCACAAGGCCACATACAGTACTAGCAAGACGGATAACCAAACTAGTAACAATTTAAAGTTACTAATTGATCTAACATTCAGTTTGATCCGTCAAATATAACCAGACTACTGAGAAAAAAAATCCACATATGCAAGAAGGATAAATGCAAACTTTATATAGAAACCCCCCAGTCAGGCTGACAGCTGTAAACACTGCACCGCCATGCTTCAAGTGTAGTTTTGAGTTGTCTGAATACATATGTTAATGCGATGTTTATCTTTTTAATTAAATTGACAAAAAAAATAAACAATCTGTTTTGACTTTATTACTTTGGGGTACAGAGAATATAACAGTGGGCAAAAAATAAAAACAAATGAGTACAACATCAGGAAAGTAAAAAGGAGCTCACAAATTAAATGAGCTATGAATATCGATTGCCCTAATGAACTGTATATTCCTGCAGCAACCTAATATGATACGCCTATTGTATGGTGCAAACTGACAGCATTTAGCTTGTTTGTGTTGTGTAGTGGACCTACCCAGGGTCAAACTAAGGTTTTTGAACTGTCCAGTGATGACCTTTACTGACCTCTCAGTAAAGCAAGACATTTACTACAAAATCATTCATTTAGCTGTAATCTGATAAATATAGTCACAAAAAGAGACTATTTCTATCTTTGATTTTAGGCTGATGTGATCAAAAGAATAACTTTTGTCATTTTCATGATGTGTGCTTTTAAGCTGTGTTATTCTGTAAGAGTTAAACTGTGTTCACTGCTGTGTTAAAGGTGAAGTCTCGGGTCAGAGAGACCAGACGGTTTGTTTAGAAAGCCAGGAGACAGTAATCCGTTGTTTCTCCTGAAAAGGGCTCCAGCTGCTCTGTCTTTTTCCTAAACAATTTCCCTCTGCTCGGGCTGTAACCTTGGGTCGCGATAACACAAGCTCTCTCCTCTCTTTGTTCCTGCTTTTAAGTTCTAACTGTGCGGAAACGCTTCAGAGTTTCTGGGAGCTTCAGAGAGAGATGTGAATTTTCCCAAAGAGCTGAATGACCACCAGTCACGCGCTAAGGACTCGTCATCCAGCTGGGACTGATAACATGTTGTTATGGGTCCACTTCGAACGAGCGTAAGCTCAAAAACTTTGATTATTCCTCCCTGGAATAAGTTTATCTTGAAGTCAGAGGCCAGGAGCTGACATATTTTCTGATGACCAACGCGAAACCAGGAGACGTTGGAAACGTAAACGAATACCCTGCTCGAAGGTACTGTACTGGTTCCCACAAGGACCCGTGCATCTGAAAAGCTACAAGGTCTTCCCTCTTACCGGGCTGTCGTCGAAAGGTAAAGAGCTGTTTACAAAACGTACCTGGATTTTAGCAGAAGTCGGATGAGAAGTGTCACTTTGGTCTCATGCTCCCAATTCTTCTTAAATCTTTCCTCCTATTTCTTTTCCCTCTCAATCTAAGCTGGAAACTAATTAAGTTAAAGAGCCCTCAGACTAAATATGTTTAACATCCAATATTGAAGTCTGTTGTGTTAAATTCAAGTGTGCTGACGTTTTAATTTGAAAGAAAGTGAAATCATGTCAATCAAGTGTAATGGTGTTAATTTAGTTGATTCATTTTAAATAAATGATAGTGTCTCTTTGACATATCAAGCT
>JBBPBX010108072.1:0-11208 GCA_038048925.1 Garcialebias charrua
CAGTGTGTGAAAACCTGGAGAAAAACTACAGGAAACATTTGACCTCTGTAACTGCAAACAAAGGCTACTGTACCAAATATTAACATTGATTTTCACAGGTGTTCAAATACTTATTTGCAGCAGTAACACACACATTAAAAAAAAAATCATACATTGTGATTTCTGGATTTTTTTTGTCGTTGATTATGTCTCTCACAGTAGACATGCACATCAGATGAAAATTTCAGACCCCTCCATGATTTCAAAGTGGGAGAACTTGTAAAGTCACAGGATGTTCAAATACTTAGCAAGTGATGGGCGGCCGTGGCGTAGTGGTAATGGCAGTCGTCCCCCGATCGTAAGGTTGGAGGTTCGAATCCTGGTTCCCCACACCATGTGTGTCGTTGTGTCCTTGGGCAAGACACTTAACCCCGAGTTGCTCCCGGTAGGACTGGATGGTGCCTTGCATGGCAGTCTGCCGCTACTGGTGTATGAATGTGTGTATGAATGGGTGGATGGTTGGTATTGTAAAGCGCTTTGGGGCCCCTCATAGGGGGCTGGAAAGCGCTATATAAATAAGCTCATTTACCATTTATTTTCCTCACTGTATATACTGTATATACATACTGTCAAAGGTGGGAACCAGACCGCCAGGGAGCGCTAAAGCGCTAATCCGCTGATAGCGGACCTAAACAATTTGTTAGCGCTATAGCGGATTGACTAACTTTTATAATTCATAAGCGGATTTGCGCTATTTTTATTTAAAATGTAGTACCGCTAATAACTAATTATCAAAGGTGGGCACCAGACCGCTGGGGAGTACTAATCCGCTGATAGCGGCCCTAAACAATTTGTTAGCGCTATAGCGGATTGACTAACTTTTATAATTCATAAGCAGATTTGCTCTATTTTTATTTAAAATACAGTACCGCTAATAACTAGCCTGGTTAAAACCAGACCCTTGTCCTTCACTTCGCTTCGTACTAGGGTCTGGGACTTCTCCCATAGACAAGGATTTCTCCGGTAGATTTTTGACCGGACCAATCAGAGAACAGAAGGCGGAGTTTTGAACGACGTCGACTGACGTCGTCAGTTAAAATGGCTGCCGCCACGAAGGAATTTTCAAGAAAACAAGGTAAAAAACTATTATTTCTTTGCTGAGAAAAAATATATTTCTTAGCTGACGTTATATCAGAAGTGTTCCTGAGCTTAACAGTTCCTAAATCAATTCACGAAATGGTCAAATCTGCTGGATTTAAATTGTTTCGGTTTGACATTTTCCAAACAGCCTCGGGTGCGCTACGAAAATAAATTATAAAAAATCGAATTTTATCTCAAATGTTTCATCCAGGCCAACAGTCAGTAAATTAGAGCCATATAATTACACACTGGTAGCAGAAAAAATATCCACCGAGTGGTTTCTGAGCTATTTATCTGAATAGCCTGGACCTCGCCAGGCTAAACTAACAAAACTCCGCCTTCTGTTCTCTGATTGGTCCGGTCAAAAATCTACCGGAGAAATCGTTGTCTATGGGAGAAGTCCCAGACCCTAGTACGAAGCGAAGTGAAGGACAAGGGTCTGGTTTTAACCAGGCTAGCTAATAACTAATTATCTATCAGTAAAAACGAAAAAACTTATTTGCGGGCTCTTAAATCAACCGGACGACTGCTCACAGACCATATCCTGTCAGCGCCGGATGTGGTCCGTGAAAAAAAGCGGTCCCCGCCCTAAGGGGGGCTAGAGAGAGCGCTCTCTCTATAGCAGTTAGCAGCCAGTGTGTTACTCTGCAGCCTTATTGCTTGTTTTCGAAGAGTCAGACGAAGAGTTTTTAACATGGAGGGTGAACTTATGGATGTTTCTCAGCGGCCTACGCGACGCGTCAGCGCCTCATTTGCCCTGTTCAAAATGGCGACGGCCACAGAAGCAAAGGACTTTACAACAAAACACGGTAAAAACAATTATTTCTTTGCTGAGAAAAAATATATTTCTTAGCTGACTTTATAGCACAAGGTTTTTCTGAGCTTAACCGTTTCACGAAATGGTCAAATCTGCTGGATTTAAAAAAGTAGTTTGCCATTTGCCCTGTTCAAAATGGCGACGGCCACAGAAGCGTAGGACTTTACAACAAAACACGGTAAAAACAATTATTTCTTTACTGAGAAAAAATATATTTCTTAGCTGACTTTAAAGCACAAGGTTTTTCTGAGCTTAACCGTTTCATGAAATGGTCAAATCTGCTGGATTTAAAAAAGTAGTTCGCCATTTGCACGTTAGTGCGTTAGCATTAGCTTCCGCTAGCTTTGCTAATACATAAGCGCTTTTGAAATTGCGGACCTAAATAAATTAATAAGCGCTTTGGAAATAGTGGAACAAATTTTTGGATTAGCGCTGCCCAGCACTGCATACTGTATATATTATTATTATTGTTACATGATTTTATTATTAGTTTTTCATACTTCTCTTGTTGAAAACTGTCCTGAGGTTCTGACATCTTCAGTTAGTTTAATTTTTTTGACAAACTGATCCTCAGGACAAAATCCTTATGAGACTGACATCTTAACAGCTGATTTGACAGTTCAAAACATGTTTTCATATAAAAACTTTATTTTTGCATAAATTGTCAATAACACACCAGAATATTTTACAGTCTCTCCTAACACTACAACAGTTTTTTTTAATTAAAACACACCAAGGCAAGTGAAGGACATTTTTACAAGTGTCAGATTTTATAATTTTTCCTAAAAAAAATGTCCCCCCAGCAGGTTTGCCTTCATTCCAAAAAATTAGTCCAAATTATATTTCAGCAGGATTAAGGCAGTTGTTCAAATTTCAGTCTGTGGCTCAGAATAAAAAATTCAAGATAAAATTTTAATTTATCAAAATAATTGATGCCTCTGTCACCCCTCCTCCGCTAGCAGCGATTTGAAGTTTTTCAGCTCCCTGATGCTCGTGGAAATCCTAAGGGCACATTTTATAAAACAAACCATTATCTCAAGTCATGTCCTATAAAATAATTACCGGTAGACATTTTAAGAACGCTCCACAATAGATAGGGTCAACAGTAGAAACTTGGAGCAGAGTCATAGTCTGGGTTTTGATGATCGAGCACAAACACAATGCAGAGATTCTCACCTCCCGAAAGCATTGAGCAGGGAGACGATCTCCTGCCGGCTGAGCTGGAAACTGGGCCGCTGCTCACTGGATTTGATGGGTAGAGCTTCAATCTGTCGCTCTGAAAACAGAATCTTCAGAGCTGTTCCTAATCCCTGAGTCTGATGACCGGAGAGAAACAAACCAGGTAGGTTTTATTATCAACTCAACCACTATAAATAGTCAATTATCAATGTAAACATTACATTTTTGTCACTACAGTATGCATATGCTATAAATATAATCATCTGGTTGCTGCTCATTAAGAAGTTCACGTGAACTAAACTCATTTAAGAGTAAATAAACTTTCACACGTTTAACATGTGACAGCAATAAAAACATTTAATCAGATGACTGTTCTGATTTCCAAAACCAATCAGGGACATGAAGGGAACTTAATCCAAGCTCATACGTGGACTTTACAATCCCAGATCAGCCTATGAGAGAGTACCTGTAGTTTACCCCAGACGCGACATTTAAAGCAGCCAACACAGTCCATGATTCTGGAGATGTTGAGGAAGGCCAGTCTGACATCCTCCTTAGGTTTACAGAAGAAAACAAAAACATGTCAGTACTAATGACAATTAAATTAACTTGTTGAGGCTGAACCAGTCGTAAAGATAATGACAGAATAACAAAAACACGAATGAAAGCTTGCTCATTAAACCAGGTAGTCTTTGTTGAAACGTTTCATCTTTTATCCAAAAGAACTCTTCAGTCTGAAGAGCTGCAACAAACTCATTCTTATACACAGCACCTTCTCATAGTGGATCAACCAGTTTGATGATGACAGCCAGAACTACCGGTAGTTGTTCACATGATAAAGGAGGATCATCAGCCTAATGTGATAATAATGTGTATTTTTTGCACTCACCATGCTCCATAATTTTACTTCATTCATTCAAATGAAATTCATTCATGCTCTTTTACTGTTATTGTGAAATATATTAAAATGTTCCATGGTCCTTACTCTATGTAATAATCAGTCTTCATGTGACCGGT
The DNA here is from genome assembly GCA_038048925.1 of Garcialebias charrua. Lineage (NCBI taxonomy): Eukaryota > Metazoa > Chordata > Actinopteri > Cyprinodontiformes > Rivulidae > Garcialebias > Garcialebias charrua. Next base: position 4,133 of record JBBPBX010108072.1, read on the forward strand.
CAGTAAAGGGACAGCAAGAGATCATTTTTATTATCCTCAAGGTTTGATTGATATGATTACAGTGACGTGATTGAGAGAGTCCTTGGGAGCGGTGTGTAAACACATTGACCTTCTGTGATTGCTGGCTGTTCTCCAAAGCTTTGTAATAAATCTGGTGAAGTCTACACCTGGTTGTTTAGGGAATCTCTTTTTTCCACGACAGGGGAAAATGACGAGGCAAATGCATCTCTTTTCTGATATAAATGGTAGATATACATTTTTTTTCTTTACATTGCTTCAAATTGTAGTTTCCTCAAGTGATTTATTGGGGGCATACGGTAATCTAACCTCTCACCCCAGATTTCCACCGAAACACGTATAGCAGCAACTAAACAAAACTTCCATCCTCGAGGTATCTCAGTACTCTAAAACTCTAAATATAAAGGTGGGAAACATGTGGTTCCAGAGGGTTCCCTTCACTTGCAAAATTACAAGGGGTCACGCGTTCATCTGAGAAAAGAATTCTTCTAGATATGGATTAAAGAAAACAATTGTAGTGCTTTTTCATTTCTTGCATTGCTACCAAGCATCACTGAAAAATATCACTATAAAAAGACTATTTGTTGTCAGATCAAACATCCAGTCTGTGATACAACACTTGGAAAAAACACTGCCTTTCAGAAGCTTCATTAAGTTTTCTTTTCTACTTTAAAGGCTAAAGCAACTAAAACTGTCAGATGAAAATAAAGAACAGTAGAAATAGCCGATTGTTCTCCTGAAATAAATGAACGTGCTGCAAAAATCCCATTATTTTGGATGTTAGAGCTCAACTTTTGACTTCCTGTTTTAACAACACCCAACATAATTTCAGAAAATAGCACAGAATAAAATAATAACTAACATTTTATTTAAAACATGTACGGTACATCTAAAGCTTTCTCTGGGTTTTAAGGAGAACTAGACTACCGGTAGTTGAAAATGATATTATATTCAATTTCTTGTTTTCAGACTTGTTTAATTTCAGCTGTTCAAAACGTTTCAGTAGTTTCTTACCTTCAGTTTTGCCGCTTCCTTTTCATCTCCTGCAAACAAGGACGTCTCATCAAAGTGCAGCGGAAAAGACCTGAAAGAGTCAACAGAATGAGCAGAGAGAAACACACAAACAGCTCCAGCTTTATTCACTGGATCATCATAAAAGACAATATTAAACAATGGCTTATTTTATTAATCTGTTTTAAACATTTGTTATGGTTTTGTTCAAAGTCCGTCCCATCTGTCATTAGATGATGGGTTTATGACATCATTATCAGTCGGATGTCCGTCCTAGCTGCTGTGGGTTGAGTTTTCCATTCTCAGACTGACCTGGCCAGCTGCAGAATGTCCAGCAGCATCTTCTCGTGGTTCCGGTCCTCCTCGGCTCGACCCGTGTACAACTGGAAGGATTTCTGCTGGAAGAACGGCAGAGACTTGGCCAGTGCTCGCAGCTCTATCAGGTACAGGAAGTAGAGGTTGCGGAGCCTCTTGGGTCCCTCGCCGGCCGTCAGCTCCGAGTCAAAGCGCTGCCTGAACTCGGACACGTTGTGACCCCACATCCTCTGGAACCAGCTATCTGAAGGAGAGAAACAGCCAACATGAAGAGGGATGTCAACCAAACCGGAACAAGTGTCCCAGCAGTCTGTGAATCTCACCGTCCAGGAGATACCTGGCACTCAGGTGGACGTTGATGCTAGCATGGAGGCCAGAAATGAGCCGGTAGAAAGCTCTCTTTTCCACACACTGACCTGAGAGAGGAAACAAATCAACTCCAAAACTGGAAACAACTCGAGGACGGCTGCAGCTGACGAGTCAGCTTACCTTCCAGCCAGCTGTAGAAGGTCTTCGCTGAGGGAAAACACATCCAGTTGATCAGAGAGACATCAGTCGAGGCTTTAAATGACTGAAATAACAACAAAGATCAATTACCTTCACCTCCTGAGCCGCTCTGAAATGAGTTGGGAGTAAGTGGTCGCTTGACGGTGAGCGGTCTGTATGGGGAGCATGAAATATTGTTGTAATCACTTTGATCAGCATTTTTCTCTAACTGGAAGTTACTGGCAGTTTTAAAGTGTCAAAATAAACAACTTGACATGGTAATAAATGACAAAGACAACAGCTGTGACAGCCTCCAGCTCAATACGTCAGGATGACAAGGACTGCTCTGTCACTACGGAACAGTCTGCCCTGACTTTTATTTCTTTACAAATTCAAATGCATTCAAACTTTTAGACTTGGAGCTTGAAACTCACTAGCTCAGCAATGATGCACAAATGATGGATAATGTTAGCCAACGCTCCAATGCAATCGGTTTTCAATGAGCGTTGTTTGAATCGTACATAATGTACCGTATTTTCTGGAATATAGGTTGCACCCAAATATAGGTTGCATTGTCCAATTATTGCCAAAGATTTGGAAAAATCCACATATGGGTCGCACCTGAATATAGGTCGCACCTACGTCAAAATGTGGACCGTGTTTAGCTCTGCTGCAAATGTCTGCCACAGGAGCGCACAGCAAGGCTTTTAAGAAGATTAACACTTAAAACAATTATTTGTTTGATAAAAATTATAGCAAATATGTGTCTGAGCTGAACTTTTCTTTAATAAATGAATAATTTTAGCAGGATAAACACCTAAAAAATATATATTTGTTAGCTGACATTATTGTAAGAGTGTGTCTCAGTTTAATTTATGTTAATAAATGATTATAAATCAGCTTATTTTATAAAAAGCCATAAATAGGTCACACCTGAATATAGGTCGCAGGGCATGCAAAAATGATAAAAAGCTACGACCTATATTCCGGAAAATACGGTAAATAAAAAGTTGATGCTTCCGTTTAAATCATCACTTTGTCTTAGATTGATTCATGTGAAACTCAACAGTTTTAGGATTTTGACATCGGAGTACACAAATCATCTAAAACCTGCTTTTTGCCACCTGCCTCTCTCTCATCACTGCTTATTCAAATGAAACTTTATTTATAAATTAACTTTCATATAGTGCTGTGTAACAAAGTGTTATACAGTAGACAAAAAAAGACAACTAAAAAACTAACGGTAAACCCAGGGGTGACTCAGTTGGTAGAGCTGCTGCTTAGCTGAGAAGGTTGCTGGTTCAAAACCTGGCCAGGAATCTTTTTGGGTGGAGTTTGCATGTTCTCTCCGTGCATGCGTGGGTTTTCTCCAGGTATTCCAGTTTCCTCCCACAGACTAAAAACATGTACAGTATGTTAGACTGATTGATAACTCTAAATTGTCTCTAGGTGTGAGTGAGAGAGTGAATGGTTGTTTGTCTCATTTGTCCCTGTGATGGACTGGAGACATGTCCAGGGTGTCCCACGCCTCTTGCACAGTGATGGCTGGATATGGACACCAGTGACCCCTGTGACCAAAAAAGGAAGAAACAGATAAAAGATAATGGATGGATAAATAAATAAATAATTAAAGATGGTAAATTCTCAAGCTTCTACTAGCACCACCTACAGGTTGATGGTATTAGCTTGGAGTAAAATATCTACAAAACAAGTGATTGAGTTTGTTTATGCAGACATGCTCCTAATAAATGATGACATTATTTCACATTTGATTGAAACACCATCAAAGCAAGTTATGTGGAAACAAAGGTGCCGATGTTTAGCTCAAAACCAACTAACAGAACAATGATGGAAGCAGAGTACACCCTCCTTAAATCTGAAGTTCATAAACATCCTTTGATTCATGTCAAGTTTTAAAATACCACTGCTACTCGCCTGCTCTTCTTTATTTAGTTACCAGTCAGTCTAACATGCATTTTCCTGGTCTGTGGGAGGAAACTGGAGTACCCAGAGAAAACACACACACGCACAAAGAGAACATGAAAAATCCAACGAGAAAGGTCCTGAGCTGGGATTTGAACTGGCGACCTGCTCGCTGAGAGGCAGCAGCTCTACCAACTGATCCACCGTGCTGCCATGTTAGTTTCCATGGGAAACGTGTCATGTGTGTCATGTGTGTCATGTGTTGGGCTTTACTTAAAGCAGTTCTCCTCATAGATGCTGTTCCAGATCTGCCAGGCCTCGGGTCCTCTGTAGCCCGTGTAGCGCTCTGGGTTCAGCAGCAGGTCCACGTACTGCGAGTCCGGAGACTCCTCATCTGGAAAACAGCAGCGTGACTTCATCCGTTTGAGAGACTGACTCAGACAGATGTGAAGAACAAAGAACTGAAAGCATTAAAACTAAGAAAAAATGTTCTGATAAAGGAATTTCATAATCTTATCTATATTTGTCCAAATACTTTAAAAATTAATTATGTGATGGATTATAGCAGCAAAACAACTTCATTGTATTGTCCTTCATGTATATCCATGTGATCCACTCAATTACAGGTTGTGCAAATAGTATTTTTCTAAATGGAACTAACAAAGAGGAAATAATGAATGTAGTAAAAAATCTTACAGACAAGAGATCAAAAGACTGGGTGGACATGGATATGATGTTTGTAAAGGACATAATGAGCCATGTTATTGAGCCGTTTACATATATATGTAATTTATCATTTTCAACAGGAATATTTCCAGATAATATGAAAGTAGCTAAGGTCGTTCCTCTTTTTAAAAATGGTGATAAATGTGTATTCAACAATTATAGACCTATATCCTTGTTACCACAGTTTTCAAAAATTCTTGAAAAACTATTTGTAAACAGACTAGACCAATTTATAGATAAACAAAATATTCTAAGCAACAGTCAGTATGGGTTTAGATCAAAAAACTCTACATCAATGGCTCTCATGGAATTAATGGAACAAATAACTACTGCTGTCGATCAAAAACAACATTGTATCAGTATCTTTGTTGATTTAAAAAAGCATTTGATACTATTGATCACACCATTCTCCTTGAAAAACTGAACAAATATGGTATTAGAGGACCAGCATTACAGTGGGTATCTAGCTACTTGAAAGATAGGAAACAATTTGTACAAATAAATGATGTAAGATCTGACCTCTGTAATATCACATGTGGAGTTCCCCAAGGCTCTGTACTTGGACCAAAGCTATTTATTTTATATGTGAATGACTTGGTAAATGTGTCAGGACTCCTTAAATGTGTACTTTTTGCTGATGATACCACATTTTTCTGTTTAGGTGAAGATATAGAACAAATGTTGGAATTGATAAAGACAGAATTTGTCAAGATACAAACTTGGTTTAAAATAAATAAATTATCATTAAATCTAGAAAAAACTAATTACATGATATTCAGTAATAAAAAGAAAACTGTTGATGTTCCACTCAAAATTGAGGGTGTTGAGATTTGTAGAGTGAGTGAGGTGAAGTTTTTGGGTGTTATCATTGATGACAAACTGACATGGAAACAACACATAAATTCTGTAAGAATAAAAATAGCTAAATCGATTGCAGTACTGTACAAAGTCAGAGACCTATTGAATGATAAAGCTCTGTATTTGTTGTATAACACAATCATTGTTCCACACTTAATCTATTGTATTGATGTTTGGGGGAAAGCGTGTAAAACAATCACAAAGCCTATTTTTGTATTACAGAAAAGAGCTGTAAGAATTATCACTAGAAAACATTACTGTCATCCATCAAGTACATTATTTTATCAACTGAAGTTATTGAAGTTCCATGATTTGGTAGACTATAATATTTTATCAGTTATGTGGGCACCGTGCACCGTGGGCAGCACGGTGGCACAACTGGTAGAGCTGCTGCCTCTCAGCGAGCAGGTCACCGGTTCAAATCCCGGTCCGGGGGCCTTTCTGGGTGGAGTTTGCATGTTCTCTCCGTGCATGCGTGGGTTTTCTCCGGGTACTCCGGTTTCCTCCCACAGTCCAAAAACATGCATGTTAGGCTGATTGGTAACTCTAAATTGACCCTGGGTGTGAGTGAGACAGGTCCCTCTTGTAAATGAGTCCCCGTGGCTCAACGAGGCTAGCCTGTATAAATAAAGGTTGAATGAATGAATGAATGAATGTATAGGGCTCAAAATAATGCATTACCTTTAAATATCCAAATGCATTTTGTTAAAAGACAAAGTTGTTATAATCTTAAGGGGACAGAGATGTTTGTAAAACCACAATTCAGAACTAGTTTGAAGGGACGTTCTACCTCAATCCAGGGAATTAGATTATGGAATGGCTTGGAGAATGTAGTTAAAAATGCCAAGTCAATGTTTACATTTAAGAAAATGATCAAAACAAATGTGTTAAAAAATATATGAAATAGCGTAATGTGTATTGTATTAGTTAGAAAATTAGAAAGAGTTAGTCATTTTGTACTGTTGGTTGAAGATTATTATTGTTTAATCTGATTGTTGGAAAAGGGGCAGATATAATAAGATTTATTCTTCTTTCTGCTACCTTTCATTTTTTTATATTTTGTACATTATCATTTATGGGATTGTCTTGTATTGTTTCTTTTGTAAAAAAAAATGAACAAATTTAATAAACATAAACATATCACTTCATTCATACATGCCTACTTCTCTTTCTGAAACATGAATTTCATGATGTTTTCTTCTAATAAATCAAATAAACAGCAGATTGTATGGTGTCTTTTTTAAATCATTTAAATTATGCTGCTAAAAATAAAAAATAGCATATTTTTTCTGAGCATAATGCATTTTTCATTAAACTTTTAGGTTTGTGTAAATATAGAGACATTTATCTGAACTCAGTTTTGTTACAGTGAAGTGCTCGTTTATCAGTTTGAGTTGAACTGAACGGTACCGTCAACAACACAGAACCGCTCGGCTTCGTCGTCGTGTTTGCTCCAGTCCAGCAGAGCCTCTCGAGTCTCGTCACTGAAAAACACACAAAAACATCTGGATTCACCATCAGCCAACATGTAGGCGACACGAGAGACAAACCTTCAGTGGCTCTGACCTCTGCATCAAACGGAGTCTGTACCTGGAAGTGACGTGGATTTAAAAACAAGTACTGATCCACAAACAAGGTGCAGTATTAGAACTTCTGTTAAAGTAAACCAGCAGTACACCGATGTCCCCCCATCGCTGAGGGATTTGAAAAGTGAATGTTTGTAGTTTTTTGAGAGGAGT